>NW_025903857.1:0-50223 GCF_018835915.1 Vigna umbellata
AAAAATAATATCAAATAAAAAATATATTTTTAATTATATTTTTAAAAAATGTAAGTGTCTTGTCACAAAAGAAAAATTTTATCATATTTCTGATATCAGTTGTTCTTCTAACACACAACATTTTAAGTTATTCTACTTTAAATATTTTAACTGATATAGTTAGATTTTTCAATGTAGCATGTGATTGAGATTTTAATTTTTATTAAAATAATAAAAACCCTACCAAAAGAGTTTGAGATTTTGTTTATTTAATATTGAAGTATTGAATCAGCACATTTTCAAAGGAAAATTTTTAGGCAAAAGGGAAAAAAATGTCTCTTCTGTTTGACTTGTTTTAACTGTTATAACGAAGAGATTTTATGATAAAGATTGAATCTTTGGGAACGGAGATGATTTAGAAGACGGAAATTAAATTAGGGTTTTGAAAGGATGGTTGGTTAAAATTGGAATTTGATAGAGGCAATTGGAAAAATGGGGACAAAGAGACAGAGAAAGAGAAAGTGTGACAGAAGAATCCCGTGAATGAATTTTGGATCTTATGTTCTGATTTCTGACCACATTCACGCGCAACCCATGTTCGTTGGACCCACACCACACCAACAAAACAAATATATTTTTTTTCTTGTATTTATTTAAAATAATAAAAAAATAACTGTGTTGGATGTATTTCACATAAAAGAAATAGTTATAATTAAAAATAATTTTGAAAAAAAACAATATACCCTAAGTAATGAAATCTTGTTATATTTTGTTACATATATATGTTTATCCTAAATAGTTATAAATGTAATTATCAATAGTAGTTGAGTAGGAAAAGTAGTAAATTAAAACGGAAATATTTTTTTAATTTGATTGAGATTATTTTTTAATGACAAAGATTAGATAAGTAAAATCATAATTGAATTATAATTTTTTAATCTAATGATAAGTTATTCAACCATTACATAAACTGACTAAACAAGAGAATATGTGAGTTATCATCCAACTTGGCTCTAATGTTGTATAATTATACTATTTAGCATTTGATGATCATGCTAATGCCAAACTTAATGACATTTAAATACGGTGACCTACAGGGTTTTACAAAAGTGTCTTGAGACTCCAACCTTTGGATTTTATTACAAATTTAATGAATAGGTACAATTTACAAATATTTAAAAATGTATTGTAAAATGTGTGGGAAAAGCTTTTTTTAAGTAATATTTTGATTAAATTAAATTCAACCATTACTATTACTCTTATGGGTGATTATATATTTTTAGAAAGTATTCAAATAATATAGAAATTAATCATATAGATATTGTCATCAAAAGAAATCCATCATATTCGTTCAAAGAATGAAATTTTCCTTTATCTTTTAATAAGTTAAAACAAACAAGAGTACACTTTTTGTTTTTAAATTATTAATCATTTAAAAAAAATTAAGTTTTCAATTAGTGGGACAAACCCAAAAATCTTATTAGAAAAAAAAAAAGAAACATATTAGATACTATGTTGCTAAAACTCTGATGACGGAATGAAAATAAAGTTGTATAGACATATATCTACTAATATTGTGAAAGTTTTTTATTCCGTCATTTAACTATAAACTTGTATTTATTATTAAATAAGTATTGATTTGACAAAAAGATAAAATATAATTTCAGTCAAATATAAAAAATAGGATAAATAATACATATTGGTAGTGTAAAAAGCATGTATATATTTTTATTTTATACTTAACCTATTAATCTATAAATTAACAGGATGAAAACATTTAGGATTGTATATATAAATGTCTTAAAATATGGTAAAATATGAAATAATGATAAAATAACATACTTTTATATTTATTTAACATATAATATATTAATGATAAAATAGTTATAAAAGGAAAGAAAATATATTTTTGAGAAAAATAAATAAAAAGTATGTAAAAAATTTGTGTGTAGAAAATATCATTTCTTTAAAATATGTGATGTGATTGGAAGCAGAAGATTCTTAGGATAGCTTAAACTGAACTAACGTGATGAAAAAGTTACAGTGAGAAAGTACAATTAATAAACGACTTTGCTTCATCCTCACACTGTCTTTTCATGTACACTTTACTGTACATTCATGGATTCTGCTACACATTCATTTACAATGAAAAACAAAATGGAAAATCTTACAACGATTTACAATATTTTCATATAATATATTATTTATTTGTTATTATATTAACATATTCGAAATTTAATAAAAAATAATAAGTGTTATATATTAAAATATTATTAAAAGATTTCTGTTAATATATTATTATTTGCTAAAATTCATTTATTTTACGGATTTTTGAATAAGAACTGCGGAAGACAATGCATTTTTTTTGTCTATAAGATAATAAGTTTTACTGTAGGAATAAACAAATTGAATAATATATAATAAAAAAATTTATGAATTATTGTGAAGATTTTGAGTATATATTGTTGTGAGTAGTCAAATTAAATAATATATATTATTGTGAAGATTTTAAGTTATTAATAACGACAACTTCACTGCTTCAAGATAAGTGAAAAATCTTGTATTAGATAAAAATAAGTAATACGAATAAAATTTATAAGAATAGTTTGTTTATATTTAATTGATGATAAAAATTTGTGTCTTTTCTAGTAAAAAATATCAGTAGTATCAGAATTTAGTTGATCTTACTAACAACTTGAATAAATATGATATAAAATAAGTAAAAATTCTATAAAGTTTAAGAATTTTCTACATTACAAAAATGTTCATTTAAAAAATATATATATCTCATTCATTAGTATTTTTATGTCTCCTTGAAAGATATTTACAATAATTTCCTTATGTTTTAATTGTGTGGGTGTGGATCATAACATTTAAAAAAATTTATATGTAAATTTTCACATTAATTATATATTTCTAACTATGTTCCAAGTTTTAAAAATCAGAAATGTACTATATCAAAGAAACATACTACTAACCAGCAAGTAACATTAATAATATAAAAAAATGAAAGTAAATATAATTACTTTGACATTATTTGAATCAATTACATTCCAATTCATTATTTGTTGTCAGAATAGAGACTTTGGAAACATTGCAGGAAAGGTAAGTTGAACATGTTATTAAAAATTTAAAGAGATTATATGGTAACATTATTGTTAAGAACATTTATTCCTCTTGCTTTTCAAACTTTATATCTTATAATAAGCTTAAAACAACAATTATAGTAACAAATAAGAGAATATTAACAATATTAACTAAAATTTATCACAAATCACAAAGTTTTACATATCAGATTTTTATATATATTTCCTGAATTACATATCTGGCAGAAGAAAATTGTACCTGAAGTAAAGATATTCACATAAAAATCTCCATATTCTGCTACCATGGATGTAAAAGTGGTAGCTTTCATGTGTTGCCTCACTTAGAAAGGTGATACACTGAAAATTTGAATCTGATTTTCATTTCACAAGATAGCAACATGGTTTTTGTCACCTTCTGCTATAGCTATAAGATAGCTATAAGATATCTCATCATCTACAGCAACGCATTCTTATAATAATAGACTGACTATGACTCAGGTTAAACAATATTTGCAACCAAAAAATTCTCATGACATACTTCAATTATTTAATTTTCTTCTGTATAATTTTATCATTCACTTTCTTATTTTTTATACACTTTTGCTTAAGCTATATTAACATTTTCTAGTTATCTAGTTGCTGCTATATATATTATTTTTTTATTGCATGTATACCAAATAGAATATTATTTTGATTTGAACTACAATCTCTCTCTAATAAATCAGAGTTTATTGTAGCAGATTCGAGATTCTTTTTTCTAGATTGAAGAGTGACTATTTTTCTTTTCTCAAATTTAAAATCAGCAGAGAAAAACAAACCACACAGCATTCTGCAGAGACAAGAGAAGGAAGTGTCATAGTATCAGTAGTTTAAACTAAAAAGTGGTTCCTCCTTATAGAGGCATCAAGATCAATGCATCATATCATTCAACAACACCATTCTCACGAATAAAAAACTGTTCCCATTTGAATGATAGTAAAACTACAAAACCTCACAAGGAAACAGTTAACATATATATACATGCTCACAAAATTATTCTTGAATTTACACTAAAAAATTGCATATTTAACTCACTGAATATTCGAAAACGAGAGAAAGGAAAGGCACAAGGAGGTAGAAGTTGTAGGACACGACAAAGGCTTGTTTGGACAAAGGCCTTGTAAGGTGTAATGGGGTGGCAATTTGTCAGTAGCTTAGCCACGTTTGTTGGACCAAAACTGTTTGATCACGGACTACACTAACAATACCATATTCACCCATTTTCTGCTTTCTTCAATAGCCATTTTTGTAAAATATTCTTCTCTCCTTCTCGTGAGCTCACATGTAAAATCGTTTTCGCAAATGTAGTGTAACATCTACCAGTCATTACAGTTTTCACATACTATGCTATCCCAAAGAGAAATAAGCCATAATCATAGCTGACTGCTAAAGATAGAAAGATAACTCCACCAGCCCCATCGAGAGGAAGAAGGACAAGAATGAGTATTTCTCAGTTTCGATCTAGAGTTTTGAGTTTTCTGATTTCAGTTTCCTGTTTTCTGACATGCTTAGGAAACAATGACGTGCCTGTCCAGTTGAATGATGATGTTCTTGGCTTGATTGTGTTCAAATCAGACCTTCAAGACCCTTCTTCTTATCTTGCTTCATGGAATGAAGACGATGCCAGTCCATGTTCATGGCAGTTCGTGCAGTGCAATCCTCAGAGCGGAAGAGTTTCTGAGGTCTCATTGGATGGCTTGGGATTATCTGGGAAGATTGGAAGAGGGCTTGAGAAGTTGCAGCATCTTACGGTACTGTCCCTTTCTCATAACAACTTGAGTGGGAGTATCAGTCCATCTCTTACTCTTTCAAATACTCTTGAGAGACTCAACCTTAGTCACAATTCTCTTTCTGGTTCAGTCCCTACTTCTTTTGTGAATATGAATTCAATAAAGTTTCTTGATCTTTCTGAGAATTCATTCACGGGATCAATCCCTGAGAATTTTTTTGATACTTGTTCTTCCCTTCATCACATTTCTCTAGCTAGGAACATGTTCGATGGGTCGGTTCCTGGTTCACTGTCTAGGTGCTCCTCGTTGAATAGCCTTAATCTTTCCAATAATCGTTTCTCTGGTAATGTGGACTTTAATGGGATTTGGTCACTGACCAGGCTTAGAACTTTGGATCTATCCAACAATGCCTTATCTGGGTCTTTACCTAATGGAATTTCATCCATACATAACTTGAAGGAGATCCTATTACAAGGTAACCAGTTTTCAGGTCCTTTATCCACTGATATTGGATTCTGCCTGCATCTGAGTAGGTTGGATTTTAGTGATAATCAGTTCAGTGGAGAACTACCTGATTCACTTGGGAGGCTTAGTTCTTTGAGCTATTTCAAAGCATCAAATAATTTTTTCACCAGCGAATTCCCTCAATGGATTGGTAACCTTACCAGTCTGGAGTACCTAGAGCTTTCAAACAATGAATTCACTGGAAGCATCCCACAGTCAATAGGGGAACTGGGGTCACTGTCTCATCTGGGAGTTTCAAGTAACAAGCTTGTTGGAACTATTCCATCATCACTAAGTTCCTGCACGAAGTTATCTGTGATCCATCTCAGAGGCAATGGTTTCAATGGCAGCATTCCAGAGGGTTTGTTTGGCCTAGGATTGGAGGAAATAGACTTGTCCCGCAATGAATTGAGTGGCTCAATTCCAGCAGGATCTAGCAGGCTCTTGGAAACTCTAACCAGCTTGGATCTTTCAGATAACCATCTCCACGGGAATATCCCTGCAGAAACTGGTCTTCTTTCAAAACTAAGCTATTTGAATCTGTCTTGGAATGATCTTCAATCACAGATGCCTCCAGAATTTGGCCTCCTTCAGAATCTAGCAGTTTTGGATATTCGAAACAGTGGCTTGCGTGGTTCAGTTCCAGCAGATATATGCGACTCAGGCAATTTAGCTGTCCTCCAACTAGATGGAAATTCATTGCAAGGGAATATTCCAGAAGAGATTGGGAATTGCAGCTCTCTTTACTTGCTGTAAGCATCCTATTTCTGAAGCCCAAGTTTTAGTTTTGGTGCACGTCTTTTTTGGAAGATACTAATTTGTTCTACTTTTATGCAGGAGTTTGTCTCACAATAACTTGACTGGTTCAATTCCGAAGTCCATGTCAAAGATAAACAAGCTAAAAATCCTGAAACTGGAATTCAATGAACTAAGTGGAGAGATACCAATGGAGCTTGGAATGCTTCAGAATCTACTTGCTGTGAACATATCATACAACAGGCTCACAGGCAGGCTTCCTACAGGTAGAACATTTCAGAACTTGGACAAAAGTTCCTTGGAAGGAAACCTGGGTCTATGCTCACCCTTGTTGCAGGGTCCGTGCAAGATGAATGTCCCCAAGCCACTGGTGCTTGACCCAAATGCATATAACAACCAAATAAGCCCTCAAAGGCAAAGAAACGAATCATCTGAGTCAGGATCGGTCCACCGGCACAGGTTTCTTAGCGTATCTGCCATTGTAGCGATATCTGCATCTTTTGTGATTGTATTAGGAGTGATTGCTGTTAGCCTGCTTAATGTTTCTGTGAGGAGAAGGCTATCATTTGTGGATAATGCTTTGGAAAGCATGTGCTCAAGCTCTTCAAGATCAGGGAGTCCAGCCACAGGAAAGCTAATCCTGTTTGATTCCCAGTCCTCACCTGATTGGATCAGCAATCCTGAGTCCTTGCTCAACAAGGCATCAGAGATTGGAGAAGGAGTCTTTGGAACCCTCTACAAGGTTCCATTGGGATCACAAGGTAGAATGGTCGCAATCAAGAAGCTTATATCCACAAACATAATCCAATATCCAGAAGACTTTGACAGGGAGGTAAGAATCCTGGGGAAAGCAAGGCACCCAAATCTAATAGCATTGAAAGGATATTATTGGACTCCTCAATTACAGCTTTTAGTAACTGAGTTTGCACCAAATGGTAGCTTGCAAGCCAAGCTACATGAGAGGCTTCCTTCTAGTCCTCCTCTTTCTTGGCCTATGAGGTTCAAAATTTTGCTTGGAACAGCAAAAGGGATTGCTCATTTGCACCATTCTTTCCGTCCACCAATCATCCACTACAACATAAAGCCAAGTAACATTCTGCTAGATGAAAATTGCAACCCCAAGATCTCAGATTTCGGGTTAGCTCGGCTTCTGACAAAGCTAGACAGGCATGTGATGAGCAATAGGTTTCAGAGTGCATTAGGATATGTGGCACCAGAATTGGCGTGCCAGAGCCTAAGGGTGAATGAGAAATGTGATGTGTATGGTTTTGGGGTGATGATCCTTGAGCTGGTGACAGGTAGGAGGCCAGTGGAGTATGGTGAAGACAATGTGCTTATACTGAATGACCATGTGAGGGTGCTGCTTGAGCAAGGTAATGTGTTGGAGTGTGTGGATCAAAGTATGAATGAGTACCCAGAAGATGAGGTATTGCCTGTTCTAAAGCTAGCAATGGTATGCACCTCTCAGATTCCTTCTAGCAGGCCAACTATGGCTGAAGTGGTGCAAATACTGCAGGTCATTAAAACACCAGTTCCTCAAAGGATGGAAGTGTTTTGATGCGATATGCTTCTCTGATGAACTAGCTTGTCATATAGAAAAATATCTGTTAACTACTAAGATTTTTTTTTTCTCTTTATGTTGTGTATCCTTTTCATTTTCCTTAGTAGCCATTTGGTTTATGTTGATTGTTCTTTTAAGTACAAGCAGATTTTCCTCGTATAAATGGAAATATTGCTATATAAATCCGTTATTCTCAACTCTTGATTTCTCTTTTTATGACAAGCTTTACGGATTTCATTTACCCAACTTTTAATCCTGTTACAAACAACATCAATTTAGCCACGTTATTCATCGGAGAGGACAGCGTGAGTTCTCGGAAAGTAAAGTTTACCAGGTAAGAAAATGGAATTGAGGAACCAAAACTTACGCATTGTTATAGACGTAACTTTAATCCGGCAACATACGCAGAAGAAGAATGCTAGCTATACTTTCTTTTTTGTGTTTGTTTTTATGAATGGTTAGGATTTAGCTATACCCAATAAAATCAGTAATTTCCAACCAATCGTGAAGACTTCCACAAAATGTAAAATGTTTCTATTACTACCCCATTCAAATCAAGGTAACCCCACTTGGATTTTCAAAAAAGTAATTTTCTGCCATTAAATACAAGAAAGTGCGAGCATTGTTAACTTCAACTCAAGGAGCCTCCTTATTTTCCTTAAAGGTGTTATATTTTCCACAAAAATAATGAATTAGCTGGTAAATACAACTGGATGCTCAATTTTGTGGCATAACTCAAATAACACGTGGCTCAGCATGTATCTCCAAAGAACAGATTATACAGGCATATATAATGGATGGGTTAAAAAATAAACAAAAATTGCGTCGCCTTAAAATCATAATCCTCTAATATACTACCAAATTCACCAGAAAAGTCTTGGTACTATATGGAAAAGAAATTGGACTAAACCACAAGAATGGCAGACAAAAATTGCCTTCTCAATCTTCATGCAAAGCCTTCATCAAATACAGCCTGTTAAAGCTCTGCCCTGACACCCTGCAGAACATGCAACAGAATGTATGGAAGATTAAACTCAATCGGCTAGAGAAGACAATGACAAGAAATAAAATAAAGTCAGAAACTTCAAATCGGTAACTTCGTATATTTGCTCCTCAAACATGAAAAAAGAGGAGCACGGTCATCATCACGTACCCATTGATTTGATTACAGTAGTTGGAAATTTGATTTGTTATGAGGAAGCTCTCCAACCGTGATGGCTCGGGGAGGGGCTTGAAAACGGGATTTGAAGGATCTTCTTCCGGCAAGGGCTCTTCTCCAGCAGCTTTACGAGCCATGTTCTCCGCCCTATTATTATAAAAACAAAAATATATAATATGCATAAACAATATTTGAAAACAAGGGATAAGCTATCTATTGCTACCATTAATTTTCATGGGTGTGCTTAAAATATAAAAAGACAGCCAATGATAAAATTGTTAATCAGGCCTGTGAATATTCAAACACTGCTGGATTTCCATAATGTTCGGTTGAAAATAAAAGTTAAAAATTGTGCTACAATTACCAAACATACATTTATCATTGATTGGATATGGGATATGAGAAAATAAAAAACGATAAAGCATAAAGCAAAGTATTACGATGGCAATGGTCCAGCCCCTCCAAAAGAAAAAACAGAAAATCACTATTTCCTAACATATAATACATTGATCATCATATCATACCCATAGCACATGCAATGAGAGAGATGTAGAGGGAGGGGACCATTTCAAAAATATAATAATTGAGTTTCTTGTCCTTATATTTTGAATCTGTATGATTAGGTGTAAAAGTTTATCCTTTCAACCACAGTTCATTTAAAACTTACCAAAAACTAAGAAATAGAGAAAAAGTGCATGACACAGGAAAACTGCTATTCTGCTGATTCAGTAGCAATTCAAAGGAATCACAGGTCACAATTCTTCCCAATAAACTATTGTGCTTATTACCTCCGGTGCTAAATTAACAGTGGATAAAATTGAGATTCACACAACTATGATAACAATGGAGATTATAAGTTGTCTAATGACATGCACTGAGAAAAACATAATGTATAGTATTCATCCAATCCAATTAAATGGTTCTGCGGACTGGTCTTTACTTCTGAAATTCTGGAAAGGTATAATAGTCTAACAAAGTTCTTGACTAGAAAGCAGAAAATGGTTAAAAAAATATCAAGGTATTTATGTATCAAACGTAAAAACCAGTGCTTCGAGTATAGGATCTTTTCAGCTGTCATTGTTCAACTCGAGTCAATTTTAGAAATACAAAAATGCTTGTTTTTCATGTAAATTACAGTTTAATTATAGTAACGAACAAAAATATATCCTGGTACAAAATTTAAAACGTCTAATTTGAAAAATTCTGTAAAGCTTACAACCCATATTCATGTGCTAGCTTTTTATTTGCAAAAATCATTGTTAAATCAGTTTAATCATAGGTGTAATCACAAGTTATTGTGTAAAACTAAGGTACTAATTCCTTAGTTTCCATTTTGTGGGTAGAGGGTTTTTTCATAAAAAAACCAAAAAGGTGGGTATATTCTTATTTGTTAACAACGATATTTAAATCATTGGTGGATTATGCCGATTGGCCACCCACTATGAAGCACATNGCTTCTGACAAAGCTAGACAGGCATGTGATGAGCAATAGGTTTCAGAGTGCATTAGGATATGTGGCACCAGAATTGGCGTGCCAGAGCCTAAGGGTGAATGAGAAATGTGATGTGTATGGTTTTGGGGTGATGATCCTTGAGCTGGTGACAGGTAGGAGGCCAGTGGAGTATGGTGAAGACAATGTGCTTATACTGAATGACCATGTGAGGGTGCTGCTTGAGCAAGGTAATGTGTTGGAGTGTGTGGATCAAAGTATGAATGAGTACCCAGAAGATGAGGTATTGCCTGTTCTAAAGCTAGCAATGGTATGCACCTCTCAGATTCCTTCTAGCAGGCCAACTATGGCTGAAGTGGTGCAAATACTGCAGGTCATTAAAACACCAGTTCCTCAAAGGATGGAAGTGTTTTGATGCGATATGCTTCTCTGATGAACTAGCTTGTCATATAGAAAAATATCTGTTAACTACTAAGATTTTTTTTTTCTCTTTATGTTGTGTATCCTTTTCATTTTCCTTAGTAGCCATTTGGTTTATGTTGATTGTTCTTTTAAGTACAAGCAGATTTTCCTCGTATAAATGGAAATATTGCTATATAAATCCGTTATTCTCAACTCTTGATTTCTCTTTTTATGACAAGCTTTACGGATTTCATTTACCCAACTTTTAATCCTGTTACAAACAACATCAATTTAGCCACGTTATTCATCGGAGAGGACAGCGTGAGTTCTCGGAAAGTAAAGTTTACCAGGTAAGAAAATGGAATTGAGGAACCAAAACTTACGCATTGTTATAGACGTAACTTTAATCCGGCAACATACGCAGAAGAAGAATGCTAGCTATACTTTCTTTTTTGTGTTTGTTTTTATGAATGGTTAGGATTTAGCTATACCCAATAAAATCAGTAATTTCCAACCAATCGTGAAGACTTCCACAAAATGTAAAATGTTTCTATTACTACCCCATTCAAATCAAGGTAACCCCACTTGGATTTTCAAAAAAGTAATTTTCTGCCATTAAATACAAGAAAGTGCGAGCATTGTTAACTTCAACTCAAGGAGCCTCCTTATTTTCCTTAAAGGTGTTATATTTTCCACAAAAATAATGAATTAGCTGGTAAATACAACTGGATGCTCAATTTTGTGGCATAACTCAAATAACACGTGGCTCAGCATGTATCTCCAAAGAACAGATTATACAGGCATATATAATGGATGGGTTAAAAAATAAACAAAAATTGCGTCGCCTTAAAATCATAATCCTCTAATATACTACCAAATTCACCAGAAAAGTCTTGGTACTATATGGAAAAGAAATTGGACTAAACCACAAGAATGGCAGACAAAAATTGCCTTCTCAATCTTCATGCAAAGCCTTCATCAAATACAGCCTGTTAAAGCTCTGCCCTGACACCCTGCAGAACATGCAACAGAATGTATGGAAGATTAAACTCAATCGGCTAGAGAAGACAATGACAAGAAATAAAATAAAGTCAGAAACTTCAAATCGGTAACTTCGTATATTTGCTCCTCAAACATGAAAAAAGAGGAGCACGGTCATCATCACGTACCCATTGATTTGATTACAGTAGTTGGAAATTTGATTTGTTATGAGGAAGCTCTCCAACCGTGATGGCTCGGGGAGGGGCTTGAAAACGGGATTTGAAGGATCTTCTTCCGGCAAGGGCTCTTCTCCAGCAGCTTTACGAGCCATGTTCTCCGCCCTATTATTATAAAAACAAAAATATATAATATGCATAAACAATATTTGAAAACAAGGGATAAGCTATCTATTGCTACCATTAATTTTCATGGGTGTGCTTAAAATATAAAAAGACAGCCAATGATAAAATTGTTAATCAGGCCTGTGAATATTCAAACACTGCTGGATTTCCATAATGTTCGGTTGAAAATAAAAGTTAAAAATTGTGCTACAATTACCAAACATACATTTATCATTGATTGGATATGGGATATGAGAAAATAAAAAACGATAAAGCATAAAGCAAAGTATTACGATGGCAATGGTCCAGCCCCTCCAAAAGAAAAAACAGAAAATCACTATTTCCTAACATATAATACATTGATCATCATATCATACCCATAGCACATGCAATGAGAGAGATGTAGAGGGAGGGGACCATTTCAAAAATATAATAATTGAGTTTCTTGTCCTTATATTTTGAATCTGTATGATTAGGTGTAAAAGTTTATCCTTTCAACCACAGTTCATTTAAAACTTACCAAAAACTAAGAAATAGAGAAAAAGTGCATGACACAGGAAAACTGCTATTCTGCTGATTCAGTAGCAATTCAAAGGAATCACAGGTCACAATTCTTCCCAATAAACTATTGTGCTTATTACCTCCGGTGCTAAATTAACAGTGGATAAAATTGAGATTCACACAACTATGATAACAATGGAGATTATAAGTTGTCTAATGACATGCACTGAGAAAAACATAATGTATAGTATTCATCCAATCCAATTAAATGGTTCTGCGGACTGGTCTTTACTTCTGAAATTCTGGAAAGGTATAATAGTCTAACAAAGTTCTTGACTAGAAAGCAGAAAATGGTTAAAAAAATATCAAGGTATTTATGTATCAAACGTAAAAACCAGTGCTTCGAGTATAGGATCTTTTCAGCTGTCATTGTTCAACTCGAGTCAATTTTAGAAATACAAAAATGCTTGTTTTTCATGTAAATTACAGTTTAATTATAGTAACGAACAAAAATATATCCTGGTACAAAATTTAAAACGTCTAATTTGAAAAATTCTGTAAAGCTTACAACCCATATTCATGTGCTAGCTTTTTATTTGCAAAAATCATTGTTAAATCAGTTTAATCATAGGTGTAATCACAAGTTATTGTGTAAAACTAAGGTACTAATTCCTTAGTTTCCATTTTGTGGGTAGAGGGTTTTTTCATAAAAAAACCAAAAAGGTGGGTATATTCTTATTTGTTAACAACGATATTTAAATCATTGGTGGATTATGCCGATTGGCCACCCACTATGAAGCACATTGTAACTTCCTAAAATGGAAATCTGATACTAAATGGCTATGTATGTAGATTTCACAAAGTATTCAATAAATCATGAGAATAAACAGAATCTAAAACAATTAGAAAACCCATATTCAAAGACATGGAATCTGAACAAAAACAAAATCATTAGTGAACAAAAATCCTCCATTCAAACGCTGACCATCTTCAAAGAACATAAAAAACTAACTGCTGATCTATGAATCTTAGTCTTACAAAGAAAATATAATGAAGTTATTACTTTTGAAGATTCTAGTTCAAGGGCAATCTTAAGCGTACCTTCTCTTTTGGAGCCATGCTTGCTGCTGAGCTTGTTGACGAGACAAACTCCTATAGTAGAATTGGAACTAAGATAGAAGAAAGTTCAGTTAGTTACATTGTGAAAGAACGAAACACCCACGCACAAAAAGAGCTAAAATAACCTTTTGTTGTTCTAGTGACAAGTCATCCATGCATTCTATCAAAAACTCCGTATTCCTCTCCATTAATGAACTGGTTGACAATTGCAGACGGTCATAATCACACTGCAATGGCACAAAAGCAGATGTAAACATAAAATAAATTTAAAATGACCAAAAGAATCCCTAATAAAAATCATTGTTCACCTGGGTGACAGGAGTATCAGGTTCCAGCTCAGTCATGAAAGCACTGATAAGGGCAGAATTTGAAACTTTGATCTGATATATTAAAAAAAATTGATGGTCAACATTAATAAAAAAAACTACCAAAAAATAATTCAAAACCAAAATTAATACACTTCCATACAATAAAATATGCAACAATAGTATTCATCTTAATGCCAGTAGCATTTCTAGCTCATTCCTAACTGTTGCATTAACAGATATGAAGAAGATTATTAACATTCAATTGGTCCAACCACCCAAAAAGGAAAGGCAAATTCCTGAAAAAACTTACCGGTATTTCCTCAAATATATCCACCCATGATAAATTCTTCTCCCTCAATCTATTTCACAAGACAGAAAAATGAGAAATCAAATGGTTCAACTTTTAGACAACAAGACACAGAAGAAAATTCATACTTCTCCCCAGTAAAATTATTGCTGCGATAGAGTTCCATGAATGAGTCAGAAAGCTTCAAGGCCTTCAGAGCCAGAACACCTTGATCAGACCTTGATGGATCATATATTATGCAAACACAACGTCTAATATTCTCCTGAAAAACATTGGTGAGAAATCAAATGGTTCAACTTTTAGACAACAAGACACAGAAGAAAATTCATACTTCTCCCCAGTAAAATTATTGCTGCGATAGAGTTCCATGAATGAGTCAGAAAGCTTCAAGGCCTTCAGAGCCAGAACACCTTGATCAGACCTTGATGGATCATATATTATGCAAACACAACGTCTAATATTCTCCTGAAAAACATTGGTAAGTTTGAAACAAAAGGTCACTCATCGGACTTGATACTGTTGAAAATATTGTCTTCAGCCAAGAGAAAAGAAAAAGTGCACAACAGACTGCATCAAAAACAATTTTCTATTTTAAATATCAGAATTCACTAGCAGCCATTTTTACAATAAATTGAAGTAACAGGAAACCTGAACATTGGAAAATGCATGGCATTCACGTCATCTAGTTATATACAAACATTGGGTATGTTTGTCATTCTACATACTCCACTCAACTTCCCTGATTTCAGAAAAGACTAATTCTAATTCGAAGCAATATGATAAGCATGTTTGTAAAAATAATACAGTTAGGCATGCATAATATTCCCAATGAATCATAACGGGTAACTTTCGTATATGACACAATTGGTTAAGAATGGCATGGTGCCACATGATCATAAATTCATAATAGGTAACCACTCAGAAGTTCAAATCCTAGGTGATGCACCTCGTATCCTGTGTTGGCCAGTTGGGCATTATCAATTTATAGTTTCACAGGTTATTATGATATAGTAATAACCTCCTAATAATGGCTTCATTTGACCCAAGTAGAATAGTCATGAGAGGCGTGTTATTGTAAATATCAAACTACGGGAGCATTTGTGCATAACGTCATTTTCATGAAATCCCAGCTGAAGCAAAATTATGAAAAAATAAATAAATTGACAAGCATTCGCTACCTGGTAATTCATAAAGGTTTCAATAAGTTCCACAGTCTGAAAGGAGCCGAGCAATGTAGATTGGTACCTGGATACGGAGAATTATCCCATAAGTAGGAGAAATTATTACAAAGAAAGAACGTCTTGAACCAAAATTTCATCACATTAAACAAACCACTAAAAGCGCAGGTATCACATACGAAAAGTGTCATCTTCATCATACATACCATCCAACAGTATTGTTGTCAACATTAACTTCCCTCAGGCATCTCATCATTTCCAGCTGGTAATTAGCACCATCAGCTTCAATTTCCTCATCCTCCTCTCTCATCTGCGATTTTTAGCAACCGAAACAGCGATGAATTTAGGAGGGCAATGCTGAAGGATTCAAAAATGGAGAAACGAAAAGGAAAAAGTAAGGAAACATCATACTGGAAAGGGGAAACAGTTGGTAACTTCAAGAACACTGCCAACATCCAACCCAAGAAGTTGCCCAGTGACTAAAGAAGGCGAGTGGTCCTTACAATGCTTAATTATCTTAAGAATAACCTGTTCAACCAAGACACAATGGCACCAGATTGGCGTCAGTATTTCTTCACAGAGCACAGAATTAATGAATATTCACTTACAGTACAAGGACCTGCCACAAAAGCATATAACATGAATCCTACTACCAGATGCCCATCAACATAATAAATGTTGTCTTTTCAAAATCCATATTATTGGAGAAAACAAGGTACAGATTAGACACAAGCAAGAAACAAATTGAAGCTGAACAAAAGATCCTTCCAAATTAACCCCATATAAACAAAGGAAAAAGTGAACAACAGTGGAGCCATTGAAGTTTGTAAAGCATAGAATCCATACCAGTCCTTCAATCTGGACGACTCTAAGAGGCGGCGCAGCCTCCTCCGTCGCCGCGACTTGGAGAAAAGATCTAGTCGTAGCTGCATGCGTAAAACGAGACATCACTCAATGGCATTAAATGAGCGAATAAAAATGAAAGAAAAACCCTAACGTAGAACAGATTGTTGGGAGTGCAATCATACTTGTAGCCATGTTTTGAATCGAAAGATGGAAGACTCTGCGATAGAGTTTGGAAGAGGAAGAAACCCTAACGCACGCCAGAGCAAGAGAAGGGGTTTTGCCTGCAATTGGGTTCAAATAGTCCACAATAAAATTATTAGCCCAATTTTTAAAATAATTAAATAAAAACGACATTATAATTTTGGTTATGAAATAAACATTAATTAACTTAATATATATCAAATATCTCTACAAACTGTTTACACGTTTTATTTTTTGGTAATAATTTAAAATGTTAATATAAAATCTATATCTATAACATATAATAGAAATTTTGATATATATACAAATTAATAATATTTTAAAGATAAAATAAAAATAAATAGACTTTGATATGTTACCATCATATTTATATAAATTATATAATAAATCACCCGAAAAATATTAATGAGTTATTTTATATTGTATTTAAAATAATAATAATAATATACACAAATACTATTTTTTATGATAAAACTATTCATTTGAAAACATTATATTCCTCTTCTAACGAAACTTTTTTTTTATTGTTTTTAATTTTTTTAATGCACACATGTCTTATAATTGTTACAGAAATTTTACAGATCTATCAATTTAGAAAATATATTTTAATTAGACAATTAAATTTTTACAGATGCATAAAGTTTTTAAAAAAAGAAAAAGAAAATTACCAGGCTGTTATCTGGTATTTACAATTTGATGATCTTGAAAAAAAGGATTACAACTTTTCCTCGTATTAGCATCAATCATAAAACTGTATTGACAAATAAAATAATTACATCGGTTTTTTTTCTTAAACTTAAAATTTTGTTTTATGTGCAGTAAAGAAAATATAATATTGGTTTATTTAGACTATTGGGTTAAGTTGTCTACAGCAACAAAGCAAGGACAGCGGTGACAAAAGTGAGATGAGTTTATCGGATAAATAAAATGGTGAAGTAATAAACATTTATTTAATAAAAACCTAGAATTAAACAATTAAATTTTATAAAAAAATTATAATTAACTGTAAACGAATTTTAGCTTTTACAAGTATTAACGCAGTTTTATTTTATTTAAATAATTAAATTGTTCATAAATATTTTATAATTATAATCGATAATTTATTTAATACATATAAAAACTAACGGTAAGAACCTATAAAATAGAGTATTAGAGTAGATAAGTGTATTAAAATAATGAGACGAGTTTTTTACTTTAAAAATAATCTGATAATATAAATAGAATTTTTTAAAGTTCGGTTCATTATCTAAATACTTTTTATCTCTCTAAAACATTGTTTCCTTCCGTTCTTCTGACTTCTCTCTACCATCTCTCACTTCTGGGTTGTCGGTTTGATGATCACGGCGTCAAGGGCTACACATATGACCGATCAATTGGGTGAATTGAGCGAGTAAGTGATTATTCCTTTCTTGCGCGTCTAGGGTTCTTAATCTTACAAATTGGTTCTGCTTACATGGATCCAGAGTTATTTTCTTTCAAATTCTAGCTCAATTTAAGTTCTAGGGTTGTTTTCCATCACCAATTGGTGATCTATAGGTGTTTCTAGAAATTCCTTACGGTGCAAGGCTTTGTCAGAGTAACTCTGTGAGCTAGGTTGTTTATCCCTGAGGTAAGGGGAGCTAGTTACTGTTTTAACTTATTGTACAACATGTGTATATGCTGAATGTGGTGTTATTCTATTGTTGAAGCACAAAATTGGGTTTTTAGAGTGAAGTGAATTATATGTATTGAAAGGTTTAATTTGTGAAACTGCAGTGTCATAATTATGAACTGATTTAGCTGAATTTAACTATTGCGATTGAACATATTGGAGGTATTTGATGTAAGAATTCTATTGTATTGTTAATTAGATAGAAAGTCTAGTGAATTATGTTTGTTTTTAGTCTTTTTGGAGGAAGTGGAGTAGTGAATTTGAGAGTTAGGGGTTATGGACTCAATTAGACTGTATGGACAACTTGTGGAAGTCAATTGTGATTGGTTAGAGTCATNTCTAGAAATTCCTTACGGTGCAAGGCTTTGTCAGAGTAACTCTGTGAGCTAGGTTGTTTATCCCTGAGGTAAGGGGAGCTAGTTACTGTTTTAACTTATTGTACAACATGTGTATATGCTGAATGTGGTGTTATTCTATTGTTGAAGCACAAAATTGGGTTTTTAGAGTGAAGTGAATTATATGTATTGAAAGGTTTAATTTGTGAAACTGCAGTGTCATAATTATGAACTGATTTAGCTGAATTTAACTATTGCGATTGAACATATTGGAGGTATTTGATGTAAGAATTCTATTGTATTGTTAATTAGATAGAAAGTCTAGTGAATTATGTTTGTTTTTAGTCTTTTTGGAGGAAGTGGAGTAGTGAATTTGAGAGTTAGGGGTTATGGACTCAATTAGACTGTATGGACAACTTGTGGAAGTCAATTGTGATTGGTTAGAGTCATCAAAGTGGTCAAAAACAGGTTCAAAGTGGTACATTTGATTTTGGGTCCCTAAGTTGATAGATTTGATGTTTTAAAGTAGGATTTGGTTCATAATCAACTTAGATTGAGGTTAAGAAGATTTATAATCACCTAGTCAAGTCTAATTAAGTATATAAAACAATATAGGGGTGTTAGAAGTTGGGAAAAATGGTTAGAATTGGTAATGGCTGGTTGAGTTGCATAATTATGCAGTATTTCGTTCTGCAAATTATGTAGACTCGCTCTGCAAATGGATTCGCATAGTGAGTCACCTTGGCGAGATGCTCTCTGCCAGGACATTCGCACAGTGAGTCGACGCGTTGTGTGAATGGGTTGAGAGGGTTGCTCTCTGTTTGATGATCTGCATGGCGAATCGGGAAGCTATGCGACTGGTTGGGGTCTGGGACTATTGTTAATTTTATTAAAAACAACAAATAGGTGCGTTTGCGAGTGTTTAGGGAGTTTGAGCCACTATCTGGGGCTCTTGCATAGCGAGGTGGGACGTTATGCGAGGGGTTGGGGTCTGATACAATTCGGAGGTTATTCGCATAGCGAGTTTAACCGCTGCACGAATGGTTTTGATGGGTGGGTCTCTGTTTGAGGATTCGCACAACGAGTTGGGTCGTTGTGCGAGAAGCTTCTGGTCTCGCTCTGTGAATGTGTGCACTGTGCGAATGGTTCAGGTTTAGTTCACTTTTTTCTTGTGGTCTTAAGTTGTTTTAAAAGAACTTTTGAGTGCCTTATGAAGTATGTTTGAGTTGTATTATGTTATATCATTGGTTATTGTTGTAAGTTGTGTTTCAAAGTGAAAGTTGGTGTTTTCAAAGTTGTAAGTTTAAGGTATGGTTGATGGACGTAATTCCATGAACCTCGAGGAGAGGTTACATGGTGGTGTCCTATATTGTGATTCAAAGTGAATTCTCTTGTTGAGATTCAAGTATGTTTAGAATGATTTTAGGAGCTCAGTCTTGGTGGTTATCCTGAAACTTTAATGGTCTTTCATTCTCAAGTAGAGAGGATTGATCCATGTCGTGAGGAGTAGTAGGAGGTCTTAGTCTTTGAGGCTTCCAGTATGCTCCAAGGTGTGGTATAGACTAACCTCGTGAGTGTGGTAGGGTGAAACCCATTGGCAATGGCTTTGCAAAGTAGTAGAAACCACCACGAGTGCACAACTCGTCATAGCTCGATAATCATTCTAAGTCCGGACAGTCAAAGTCAGTGTGGTGTCATGTGTGAAGAGTTTATATGATGTGAATGAATAAATATGATTGTATGAAACTTAGTAAATGAGTATATGATTAATCTTTGTTTAAACTAGCTTACCCTGTTGTGTGTGCTTGTGTTTTGTATGTATTGGTGCTCTTTCTTCTGCAATGCTCATCCTTTGGGTATGAGCAGCAGGAGAAGAGGTGTCCCTGGAGCATGCATCGGATGGGAGTGATGTTGTGGAGTAGTTAGTTTAGTTGAATATTGTATATAGTTTTGAGTATCTTATTTTTCATATATAAAGTTTAAATTTATAGTTGTTTTTGGATATCTGTAAAGATAATACTTTATATTTTAGATGGATAATTGTTCTACCTTATCATGTATGTGATGATTCTATGCTATAGTTTATACTATATTTTGGAATGTTACACTAACCATTAATAAAATAATTTTAATGTTTATTGTTCTGTTTTTCTTACTTTTGAGCTATTTATCTTTCATTTTAATATTGTTAAAAATTAAAATATAATTAAATATAAAAAAAAGACTTAAACTAATAAAAAAAGCAACAAACAATATAACAAAAAAGAAGTAAACTATCAACTATCAACTAATAGATAAAGTGTTAAACATAAAATAAAAAATTAATTAGTGGAGTTAATTATTTCAAATTTGAATAATTGGTGGAATCAATTAGTGAAATTAAATACATTATTTTAATTAACCAGATTAATTATTCCAAATTTTAAGATAAATATAGTGAAACTAAGGTTCATTGATTACATCTCAATTCTTAGTGCATTGATAACATTTTGGAATGATATATTATTTAATAAAAAAAATATAATGGATCTAGGTTGTATGGTAAGTACCTCGGAGGACGAAGATACTACAGTGAATGAAACACTAATTAGATGTAGTGATGGAAGACGACTACACGATAGATGAATAATGGATTTAGGTGCAGCTTGGCACATGACTTCGAGCCGAAATTGGTTTTACACTTACAAACCCATCTCAAGTAGATATGGATTCATAGGGAATGATCATGCCTTAAAAATCATTGGGTTTAGTACCATCAAAATACAAATGCATGATGATACTATTCCCACAATTCAAGGGATATGACAAGTGAAGAACTTGAAGAAAAACTTATTGTTTATTGGGTAATTAGATTACCTTGGGTGTAAGATCCATAATGAAAGTGAAATATTAAAAGTGGTGAGACGTAATTTGGTAGTGATGGAAACATAAAATATCATGGTGAATTTGTACGTGCTTACGAAAGATACATTGAAAAAAGTTAATGTAACAATTTCATCAACAAGTAAAGAATAAGTGGTGATGATGTGACATCGTAGACTTAGGCATATGTAAGAGCGAAGTCTGCAAATTATTACGGAACATAATCTCTTCCCCAAGTGCAAAAAGGTTGATTTATCTTTTTGTAAGCACTGTGTGATAAATAAGCAACATAAATTAATGTTTGTTATAGTGACAACCAAAAGAAAACATATATTATACTTTGTTCCTTCTCATGTACGAAATCACAAATATTATCTTAAGAGGCAAAATTTTTTTGTTAAATTGAGTATTACTCCAAGAGATTATGGGTATACTTTCATTAAGAGGAAGTTAGATGTATTTCCATTATTTAAGGAATTTAGAACACGAACTATGAAAAGAATTAAGTGTTTAGGTTATGCTGACAATGTGAATGGGTATTGCCCATGGAGTCCTACTGTCCACAAGGTCTTTGTTAGCATGAATGTAATGGTGCTGCAGATAGAAGGCTTTGAAGAAAAATAAAATTTGGTTTACATGTTGAACAAATCTCTATACAAGACATCCAAGTGTTCATACTAAAGATTTGATTTCTTCATCATTAACCTTGGTTACAATAGACTGAGTTCAGTCCATTATACTTATTAGAATGAGTTTGGTGAGAATAATTTTTTCATCTTATTTTTGTATGTGGATGACATGTTGGTGGTAGGTCCCAATAAAGCTCAAATCCAATAATTGAACACACAGTTGGTTATGGAGTTTGATATGAAGAACTTGAGACCAACAAATAAAATTTTAGGAGTGTAGATTTATCAAAACAAAAAAGATAGGAAGATTTGACTTTCTTAAAAGAATTACTCACTGAAAATACTGTGACACTTTGATATGCAAAATTGCAAACCAATTTATGTCCCTTTTCCTATCAATTGTAAGTTATTATCAAGTACGAACCCTAAAAGTTAAACAAAGAGGTTAGAGATGTCTAAAGTACCATATGTATCACCTATGAGTAGTCTTATGTATGTTTTGATTTGTACATGACTGGACTTTGCACAAACATTAAGAGGTTAATAAGTTCATGGAAAATCTAGATAGAAATCATTCAAATATTGTTAAAAGGATCTTTATATTCATAGTGTTCTATTATTGTTTGTTGAAAATCTTATTTGTTTTTTAAAGGTTGAATCAACTTCTTTTTGTATGATTTTCATATTAAATTAATCAAAATATATTAAAATTATATTTTTATTTATATTTTCAAACACTGAAAAGTTTTAATCTACCGCAAAAGTTATGATTTCATCGAATGATAAAATTACATTTTATTTACAAACTCACAATTTAAATTAAATATTAAAATTAAGTTTGTATGATATAAAATATTTAGACTTGATTTTGATTTTATATTTATAAAAATAGAGAGAAAGGGACATAAAAATAAATTGAAAGATACTCTTCAATCGCCTTTGTTTCAAAGGATGTGTGTAACTTTCGAAGATGAAATTTGGTCATTCTTTTTTATAAAATTGAAAACACTTAGCTCGTTATAATTTTCTAATTTTATCCATAATTATTACTGTAATTAAATGATAAAAAATTCTTATGTGGTGTATGTTTTGAATATAAAATTTTCAAATTTTTTTATGTCTAACTTCAATTATTATATATTGTTTTCGAGATATATTGTTAAGTCAACAATCCAATGTTTGATTAGTCATTTAAAGTTTGAAGATGATTTGAAGTCAGGTACTAGGTCTAACAGTTTGTTCAAACCATTTTGAGAATGTTTGCAACCGTTAGAAAGTAATAGCCCGCATATCACCTATCTTTTTATCTCAAACCTGTATTTATAGGTTTCAAAGTGAACTTTTGATCAACACCGACCTAATTACGATCCAATCGAGAATAATCACACTTTACTTTTAAGTTGATTAATATTAAAATTAATTATGTTCATGAATTGATCTTACTGGTGGTTCATTATATAATTCAAGTAATAATTAATCAGGTCTATGACTAACTGAATAATCATACAATACATCATAATAAGTGATTTTATTAACACAAATATCTCATTAATTTAATATGAATACAATCTCTTTCATACTTATTTTTACCAATTTATAATTTAAATAATTATGTATTATAATTTTTTAGTTGAGAATATTTTGTTTAAGTCAAAATATGGATGATTTTATTTTATTTTATATAAAATCACACAAAACAATATTGGTCTATTTGTGAATGATTTTGTGGAGGGACGCGTGTTATTATTTTCAAGACCATTTATGTAATATATTTAAAAAATAATATTTAACTTTTGGAAATAGTTTTTATTAGGTAGCATATAATCTTCTCTCTCTCACCTAAAGAGGACAAACTTAGAAAACAATGTTTCTTAACAATTAAAAGTTGAAAGAACAATGTAGAAACTTACAAAACAATGTTTGTTAACAAGTACTAGAAGAAGGTACAATGAACATTTATATAACGTGGGGCATTTTGGTCCTTACAATGTTTGTGTTGAGCATTTCATCAGAAAAAGAAAATGTTTTGATCAACTAACCAATTCTCAATATATTAACCAATTGAGACAATTATCAACTGACTAATTCTCAACAAATTAATCAATTGAGATGACAATTATCAACTAGGGAAGAACAACTGTATAATAAGAAAAAAATAAAATGGAATAACTTCCCATTGTTATTTAAACAAAAGGTATTTTAAAAGTTATTTAAATATTATTAACATAATTAAAAATGCAATGTATTTTGTTTTTTTAAACTACGAACTTCTTTGCCCATACACATTTTTAATATATTATTATTTAAATTTTTCATTTGGGGTTCAAACTTTTATTTACATAAAAATAAAGATATGCATAAATAAAAGGGTTAAATATTTTTTTAGTCCCTAAACTATTGACCGTTTCTGGTTTTCGTCCCTCCTCCAAAATAAGGTACAATTTAGTCCTCAATCTTTAAAAAACGTTCGTTTTAGTCGAAAAAACGAACGTTTTGAGGACTAAAACGAGGACTAAAAACAAAATTTTGAGGACTAAAACGAAAGTTTTTCTAAAGAATGAGGACCAAATTATACCTTACTTTGGAAGAGGGACGAAAACCAGAAACGGCCAATAGTTTAGGGACTAAAAACATATTTAACCCTAAATAAAATGATTACCTTGTGAATTATATATAAAAAAAGATATTTTAATGACTTTCATTACCGCAGACACTATATTAAAAGTGTATTCTCAAAAGGTTATTAATCTTCAAAGGATGCATTCATGTTAAAAAATAGGGAAAAAAAATTACATGGTAACAATTTAAAAATTTTAATTTTGTGAAATAGTTATTTCTAAAAATGGAAGCTTTTCATTTTTCAGTTTATTCAAATAGTATTTAAAACTCACCCTTTCACACAATATTCAGAATTTACCCTTTAATACCAACTATTTAAAAATATAATTAATAATTCTCATGTAATTATACTTTTAGTTAAGAAAGAATCTGATACTACGCGTAAAAGTGAAGAGAATATAAATTCTAAATTAATTAATATTAATAAGTTTTAAATTTCTTAATCTATTAGATATTAAAAAAAAGAGTCAAATTTACAATATATATAAACTGAAAATTAAGAATTTTATGAGATTAGGTTGTACTCTAATTAAATTGGATAATTATTATAATAAGATATAACATTTTAGTGTGTTTTCAATCAAAAAATTAAGCTAATAATTTTATCATAACCAGTAAAAATACGTGTAATAGTAACTTTAAAATTATATACTTTTTCTAAAAAATTTAAAATATTTTTTGTAATAATAATTTTGAAAAGCTGGGGAAGAAAGTTTGTTGATAATGTAAAATGATCATATTCACTTTTAAATCATTCAGCATTTGTGGTACTTTAAGGTGAAGAATTCAGTAGAGAATATGTACACTTATCAATTAAAGTTAAATAATAATTTTAATTTATAAATAATAAAATAATTAATACAAAAAAATGTGAAAAATATAAAAGAACATATAATTTATACAATGATAATAACTATTATTAAGATATATTTTGATACACTTCATTAATTACACTTTTGTGTGTGTGTGTTTTAATACAATATAAAATGTTAGTTATACAAATTGGAAACATAATATGATTAAGTAAATTAATTAATTAATATTTGATTATCATACTAGATTAAGAAAATAATTTAAAACTTTTACAAAAAATTAATTCTAAATTAACTTACACAATTATTACCAAACGGTTCTTTATATTTTAAAAATTTGTAAAATATATATTTAGTTAATTAAATTTGAGGGATAAATAGTTATAGGTATATATGAATATAACATTTACTCTTAATATTTTCGTATTTATATATGTAACTTTTTTTATCATACAAATAAATACATTATTAACACTAGTAAAAATGCATGCACCTAATATATGTATATTTTATGATAACAAAAGGTGAAAAAATTATATTACTATAATTATAAATATAAATATAAATAATTTTTATAATTTTATTATAGACAATTATTTTAGTTTAGAACAATAATTAAATTTAAAAAATTTATCAAATAAAATATATCAATTTTATAAAATTGTCACTTAAAAGTTAAATTTGTCAAAATAATTATTTTAATTTAAAAAACAGTTTTTTTTAAATTAAGAATGAAAAACAAATATGTACCCAAAAATATATTTTTTTATATAATAAAATTGTCTAAATCTTATACAAATAGACATAGATTGTTTTTGCATATATAATGATTTTTTAATTAATTAATGTAATTAATAATTATAAGATTATTTTTTCCATCAAATTAAAATGATTTTAATAAGTATAAAACAAAAAGATACAAAATATAAACGGATTAAATATGATTTCATGGATTAAATATGTTTTAGTAACTAAAGAAATGTAATTTGTGTATGTTAAATTTTTTTAATATATTTTAATTTTTAAACTTTGAAAATTAATAAATATAATTATTTTAATTTAATTAAGTCAATTTTTTTATTGTGTTAAATGCATTTTATCTTAGAATGAGTTATTTATACAATTTAATATATTCTTAATTTAATATTAGTTAAAAAACACGTGTGATACTTCAAAACAATTTAACGTAATTAGATTAAAAAAATTATATTAATTCACTTCTAAAATTTAACTAATTAGATCAAATATAAATTTTTCATATATTAACTAATTCAAGTTTAATGACTAAAATCATCATTAACCCAATATAAACTATTTAAATCAATTTAGTTTGCATACATTGTTGTTTTCCGTTTTAATGCTATTTAACTAAAATATTAGATTAAAGAACATAATTTGAAATATTCAATAAATTGAAAAGAAAGAAAAAACAAAACTCATAAATTGTACTATAAATATAAATATAAATATAAAACAAATAAAAATTTGCAATTCTAGATAAATTTATCATATCTTAATTTGATTTAAACTTAAAATATATTGAATTAAAATTGTGTTACACTAATACAACTTTAACTTAAAAATACTTTATTACCATAATTTATTCAAAAAAAAATCATACTAAACTTATATTTCATATATTTTTTTAAAACGATTATTTTGATAATTTAAAAAAGAAAAAATCACCATTCAAATTAGTGAAGCAAAAACCAAACAAGATGATCACGTTGATAGTTAAAACATGTTTGATTGAAATTAGTGAGAATCAGACATTTTTACCTTAAAACTTGTTTCATGGGACGTTACGCAACTCATAGCCCATTTGTCCACGCAACATGACACCTTGTTATCTCTTTCTTTCACCAAACAAACTCTACATACACTGAACAGTATATAATATAGACTCTTCTCTCTCTCCCTCTCTGTCTTCTACTATAGTTTTTCCTTTCTTCTCCATTGCTACCTTTCTTCCTTCTCACCAACTCCAATGGATTTTTCTTCTACTTCGATCTCTCACTTCAGAGTCTTTGCGAATTCGTTCCTCTCTCAATACGAACCGCTTGCTCTGCTTCTCGTTCCACTGCTTTCTCTCTTTCTCGCTCATTCGCTTCACTCCTTCTCACGCCTCCTATCCGAGAACGGACTCAAAGCCACCCTCCTAGGGTTTATCATGAACGCCGTCAAGTACAAAACACCACTCCATGCAATGCTATATCTCACCAATTAACTTTAATATTAATATTCACGCTTGTATATATGTCAATTACTCGTTTCCATATGGTTTTAATTAATCTAATAGGTGATCCGTGTTTCAATTGGCAGATTGGTTCCTGGCGTGAAGGGATACATAGATGCCGAAAAACAGAAGGTTTGGTTCTGTATGATTCTATTGAATTAGATTCGATTGGGCTTTGGTGTTGGTTTTGTATTGTGTAAGGAGTCAACTTCGCATGGACGCTCTGTTTGGAGCTCTGGTTTTGTTTTTTGTGATTTTAGTGGCAATGAGTTTAGTTTCATTGGAGTTTTTCACTTTGCATAATCCTTTATTAGATTAGTGGTTAGTTCAATTTTTGTGGTTTTGAGATTGCGAAACTTTTCGAGGTTGGAGAATTTCGTATCAGTCCATGCCACTTTGACTACTAGGCCCGTTTGGGTGGATGTGTTATCTAGAATTGATTTATTATATTACAATGACGAAGTGGAAGAGAAAAGTGGTAAGCTTAGACACATAAGATGATAATTACCGAAACTGAGTTTTTAAAAGGATTCGATGCTTTTCACTCCATATCTCCCTGCGATGAAATATCACTGCAGAATTAGGTATGACATATTTTATGCACTTTTAGTTTGGTATCCTCTTAAATTTGGGATTGAAATGGTTTTTCATAAGAACTTTGTTGCCTTTACCTTCATTCTTAGGGTCAGTTTGGTATGGGGGTAAAAATGGTGATAAACAAGTTCGTGAATATGCTTCATTAACAAAATTGTATTGAGAACTAATCAGTGGGTTTATGTGCATGAGGTAAAGAAACCGCTTGGGTTTCTCCAATGTTATCCAAACACAGATTCAATCTGTGCCACCTCAAGTGGTACATGTATACTTTGGTTTTAAAAAATTACTGCTTTTTTAAACCATGGATCATCATCATCATCATCGGTAACTGATTTACTTATTAATCTGGTCATTGAACTCAGGTTGTGGATAAGTTGCAATCTGATAGCAAATCTAAAAGAGAAGGTTGGAATACTGAGTTGCCAAGCGCAGGATTAGGGACGTCTGTCCTTGATAAAATGAGAGAGGAAAAAAATAATGATCCGGTCTGGCAAGGCAAATGCTCCGGTACAGTGTATGTTAGTAATTTTGGTAAAATGTTAAATTCTGAGCAATTTGTTCTTGGGATGCCCTGGTACAGTGTATGTTCGTAATACTTAGACTGGCGAGTACTGTATTTTTTTAATGTATTTATTGTTTATTTCTTGCAGCTACATTGGAGGAAGTGAATCTGATGGACATTTCTCTGTGATAAACGAGGCATGTTCAATGTTAGTGACACTACAGCGTTTTCAGCTGTATTTTATGTTTGTGATAATATGATTGTTTAATACACTGTTTGACAATTACTATCTACTTTGTATATTCTTCTAGATAGATGGATTTTTACATAGATTAGTGGTTTTGTAACTGATTAAAGTTTCTGTATACCTTCTCCAAAGTACCTTAGTTTATTTGCTTTAGGAGCTGGGAGCATTATCAGTTTATGTATTTTTTTTCCTTAACATCAATCTTGCTTCTGACTCAGATCTGGTCACTGTAGGAAGCTTCCTTATTGTTTGAAGTTGAAAATATTTAAAGCATGCTTTTGGTTAAGTCTTCCAGTTTTGCAAATCAGCACTGAGCATGATTCCTGTTTGCTACTCAGATCATTACATGATTACATCATAATCTGGACTAGTTCAATAGATTTCTGAGTCTCATAGACAAGTTTCAAAATAATTTAGAATTTGTGATATTCTTTAAGGTTATAGTCATGCCCATTAGCTTGGTTGCTGATATAGCTATATGCATGCATTGAACAATTCACATTGATGACATTTCAGGTTTGCACATACCAATCCCCTGCATTTGGATGTATTCAAGAGTGTTGCACGCTTTGAAGCAGAAGTGGTTGCAATGACAGCGGCACTTCTTGGAAGTAAGGAAAATAGTTCTGGAGGACAAATATGTGGCAACATGACATCAGGCGGGACTGAAAGTATACTATTAGCTGTGAAAACATCTCGTGACTATATGAAATCTAAAAAAGGAATTACAAGACCTGAAATGTATGTCACCAATAATGCATTATTATATACTTGGTAAATTATCATTTTTAATATATTTTTAAACTACCAAATTATAGGATTATTCCCTTGTCTGGACACTCAGCATATGACAAGGCTGCACAGTATTTTAATATCAAACTATGGCGTGTACCAGTTGACAAGAATTTTCAAGCGGATGTGAAAGCGATTCGACGCCATATTAACAAAAATACCATCCTGGTATGAAGGTTACTTTTCCTTATTGCTAATATATTCAATTCTTACTGCCNAAAAAAATGTGAAAAATATAAAAGAACATATAATTTATACAATGATAATAACTATTATTAAGATATATTTTGATACACTTCATTAATTACACTTTTGTGTGTGTGTGTTTTAATACAATATAAAATGTTAGTTATACAAATTGGAAACATAATATGATTAAGTAAATTAATTAATTAATATTTGATTATCATACTAGATTAAGAAAATAATTTAAAACTTTTACAAAAAATTAATTCTAAATTAACTTACACAATTATTACCAAACGGTTCTTTATATTTTAAAAATTTGTAAAATATATATTTAGTTAATTAAATTTGAGGGATAAATAGTTATAGGTATATATGAATATAACATTTACTCTTAATATTTTCGTATTTATATATGTAACTTTTTTTATCATACAAATAAATACATTATTAACACTAGTAAAAATGCATGCACCTAATATATGTATATTTTATGATAACAAAAGGTGAAAAAATTATATTACTATAATTATAAATATAAATATAAATAATTTTTATAATTTTATTATAGACAATTATTTTAGTTTAGAACAATAATTAAATTTAAAAAATTTATCAAATAAAATATATCAATTTTATAAAATTGTCACTTAAAAGTTAAATTTGTCAAAATAATTATTTTAATTTAAAAAACAGTTTTTTTTAAATTAAGAATGAAAAACAAATATGTACCCAAAAATATATTTTTTTATATAATAAAATTGTCTAAATCTTATACAAATAGACATAGATTGTTTTTGCATATATAATGATTTTTTAATTAATTAATGTAATTAATAATTATAAGATTATTTTTTCCATCAAATTAAAATGATTTTAATAAGTATAAAACAAAAAGATACAAAATATAAACGGATTAAATATGATTTCATGGATTAAATATGTTTTAGTAACTAAAGAAATGTAATTTGTGTATGTTAAATTTTTTTAATATATTTTAATTTTTAAACTTTGAAAATTAATAAATATAATTATTTTAATTTAATTAAGTCAATTTTTTTATTGTGTTAAATGCATTTTATCTTAGAATGAGTTATTTATACAATTTAATATATTCTTAATTTAATATTAGTTAAAAAACACGTGTGATACTTCAAAACAATTTAACGTAATTAGATTAAAAAAATTATATTAATTCACTTCTAAAATTTAACTAATTAGATCAAATATAAATTTTTCATATATTAACTAATTCAAGTTTAATGACTAAAATCATCATTAACCCAATATAAACTATTTAAATCAATTTAGTTTGCATACATTGTTGTTTTCCGTTTTAATGCTATTTAACTAAAATATTAGATTAAAGAACATAATTTGAAATATTCAATAAATTGAAAAGAAAGAAAAAACAAAACTCATAAATTGTACTATAAATATAAATATAAATATAAAACAAATAAAAATTTGCAATTCTAGATAAATTTATCATATCTTAATTTGATTTAAACTTAAAATATATTGAATTAAAATTGTGTTACACTAATACAACTTTAACTTAAAAATACTTTATTACCATAATTTATTCAAAAAAAAATCATACTAAACTTATATTTCATATATTTTTTTAAAACGATTATTTTGATAATTTAAAAAAGAAAAAATCACCATTCAAATTAGTGAAGCAAAAACCAAACAAGATGATCACGTTGATAGTTAAAACATGTTTGATTGAAATTAGTGAGAATCAGACATTTTTACCTTAAAACTTGTTTCATGGGACGTTACGCAACTCATAGCCCATTTGTCCACGCAACATGACACCTTGTTATCTCTTTCTTTCACCAAACAAACTCTACATACACTGAACAGTATATAATATAGACTCTTCTCTCTCTCCCTCTCTGTCTTCTACTATAGTTTTTCCTTTCTTCTCCATTGCTACCTTTCTTCCTTCTCACCAACTCCAATGGATTTTTCTTCTACTTCGATCTCTCACTTCAGAGTCTTTGCGAATTCGTTCCTCTCTCAATACGAACCGCTTGCTCTGCTTCTCGTTCCACTGCTTTCTCTCTTTCTCGCTCATTCGCTTCACTCCTTCTCACGCCTCCTATCCGAGAACGGACTCAAAGCCACCCTCCTAGGGTTTATCATGAACGCCGTCAAGTACAAAACACCACTCCATGCAATGCTATATCTCACCAATTAACTTTAATATTAATATTCACGCTTGTATATATGTCAATTACTCGTTTCCATATGGTTTTAATTAATCTAATAGGTGATCCGTGTTTCAATTGGCAGATTGGTTCCTGGCGTGAAGGGATACATAGATGCCGAAAAACAGAAGGTTTGGTTCTGTATGATTCTATTGAATTAGATTCGATTGGGCTTTGGTGTTGGTTTTGTATTGTGTAAGGAGTCAACTTCGCATGGACGCTCTGTTTGGAGCTCTGGTTTTGTTTTTTGTGATTTTAGTGGCAATGAGTTTAGTTTCATTGGAGTTTTTCACTTTGCATAATCCTTTATTAGATTAGTGGTTAGTTCAATTTTTGTGGTTTTGAGATTGCGAAACTTTTCGAGGTTGGAGAATTTCGTATCAGTCCATGCCACTTTGACTACTAGGCCCGTTTGGGTGGATGTGTTATCTAGAATTGATTTATTATATTACAATGACGAAGTGGAAGAGAAAAGTGGTAAGCTTAGACACATAAGATGATAATTACCGAAACTGAGTTTTTAAAAGGATTCGATGCTTTTCACTCCATATCTCCCTGCGATGAAATATCACTGCAGAATTAGGTATGACATATTTTATGCACTTTTAGTTTGGTATCCTCTTAAATTTGGGATTGAAATGGTTTTTCATAAGAACTTTGTTGCCTTTACCTTCATTCTTAGGGTCAGTTTGGTATGGGGGTAAAAATGGTGATAAACAAGTTCGTGAATATGCTTCATTAACAAAATTGTATTGAGAACTAATCAGTGGGTTTATGTGCATGAGGTAAAGAAACCGCTTGGGTTTCTCCAATGTTATCCAAACACAGATTCAATCTGTGCCACCTCAAGTGGTACATGTATACTTTGGTTTTAAAAAATTACTGCTTTTTTAAACCATGGATCATCATCATCATCATCGGTAACTGATTTACTTATTAATCTGGTCATTGAACTCAGGTTGTGGATAAGTTGCAATCTGATAGCAAATCTAAAAGAGAAGGTTGGAATACTGAGTTGCCAAGCGCAGGATTAGGGACGTCTGTCCTTGATAAAATGAGAGAGGAAAAAAATAATGATCCGGTCTGGCAAGGCAAATGCTCCGGTACAGTGTATGTTAGTAATTTTGGTAAAATGTTAAATTCTGAGCAATTTGTTCTTGGGATGCCCTGGTACAGTGTATGTTCGTAATACTTAGACTGGCGAGTACTGTATTTTTTTAATGTATTTATTGTTTATTTCTTGCAGCTACATTGGAGGAAGTGAATCTGATGGACATTTCTCTGTGATAAACGAGGCATGTTCAATGTTAGTGACACTACAGCGTTTTCAGCTGTATTTTATGTTTGTGTTAATATGATTGTTTAATACTCTGTTTGACAATTACTATCTACTTTGTATATTCTTCTAGATAGATGGATTTTTACATAGATTAGTGGTTTTGTAACTGATTAAAGTTTCTGTATACCTTCTCCAAAGTACCTTAGTTTATTTGCTTTAGGAGCTGGGAGCATTATCAGTTTATGTATTTTTTTTCCTTAACATCAATCTTGCTTCTGACTCAGATCTGGTCACTGTAGGAAGCTTCCTTATTGTTTGAAGTTGAAAATATTTAAAGCATGCTTTTGGTTAAGTCTTCCAGTTTTGCAAATCAGCACTGAGCATGATTCCTGTTTGCTACTCAGATCATTACATGATTACATCATAATCTGGACTAGTTCAATAGATTTCTGAGTCTCATAGACAAGTTTCAAAATAATTTAGAATTTGTGATATTCTTTAAGGTTATAGTCATGCCCATTAGCTTGGTTGCTGATATAGCTATATGCATGCATTGAACAATTCATATTGATGAGATTTCAGGTTTGCACATACCAATCCCCTGCATTTGGATGTATTCAAGAGTGTTGCACGCTTTGAAGCAGAAGTGGTTGCAATGACAGCGGCACTTCTTGGAAGTAAGGAAAATAGTTCTGTAGGACAAATATGTGGCAACATGACATCAGGTGGGACTGAAAGTATACTATTATCTGTTAAAACATCTCGTGACTATATGAAATCTAAAAAAGGAATTACAAGACCTGAAATGTATGTCACCAATAATGCATTATTATATACTTGGTAAATTATCATTTTTAATATATTTTTAAACTACCAAATTATAGGATTATTCCCTTGTCTGGACACTCAGCATATGACAAGGCTGCACAGTATTTTAATATCAAACTATGGCGTGTACCAGTTGACAAGAATTTTCAAGCTGATGTGAAATCGATTCGACGCCATATTAACAAAAATACCATCCTGGTATGAAGGTTACTTTTCCTTATTGCTAATATATTCAATTCTTACTGCCAAATGAACTGACTATCATGATAAATCAGATTGTTGGATCTGCTCCTGGGTTTCCTCATGGAATAATTGACCCCATCGAAGTAAGTTTTTTCATCTAATGCTGAAAAAGAATATATATTCAACTTTCTTGCTCAATTACAAAATGCATATAATTTGCCTATTTCTTCCGTAGGAACTTGGTCGTCTGGCATCAAGCTTTGGTATTTGTTTCCATGTGGATCTTTGCCTTGGTGGCTTTGTATTACCATTTGCTCGTGAGCTTGGGTATAGTTGGCATGACCTATTTTATATTACTGAACCATCATTCAGTGTTGTTGTCTGTTACCTTTGCTTTTATATTCACCTTGTCATTGTTTTAGGTATTATATACTTTCCTTCTTGAATCAGATCTTTGGCACAGAATCCATCAATTTATTAGGCCTTTTCTTCTTTCTTTGATAATACAGTCCACCACCCTGCCCATCCCCCTCCAAACCCCGCCCTTCCCCCCCGCCCAACCCCATCCCTCCCAACAAACGACTCTTTCCTATTTTTCTTTATTTTGCAGCTGCAAGTCTCATTGTTTTTGGATTATGTTTTAGCGTAGTATTCTCTTCTTCAACTTCCCTTGGGCCTGGGTTAATTTTTTTATGATTATATTAATGTATAACATTTCCAATCACCCTACCCACACAGAATGGGGAAAGTGGCTCTGTTATGTTGAAAATTATATGTAGCACTTGTTGCAACTTCTTTTCAGTACTAATGTAAGGGACTCATGTTCAATCTATTCTTTCCCAGGTACCCCATTCCACCTTTTGATTTCTCTGTTAAAGGAGTTTCTTCAATATCAGTGGATGTACATAAATATGGTTTAGCTCCCAAAGGAACAAGTATAGTTCTTTATAGAAACCATGAAATCAGAAAGGTAAGGCAAGGCAATGATTTACTAAAAAATGCTTAGGGCAGTAACTGAAATTATTTGTAGTCTTTTTAGTTTATACCTGAACTATAAACTGGTTATTCAATATTTTTACTGTTAACTTGTGCAACTTTTTGGAAACATCTCACAGAATATGACATCTCCTAATGTTCGGAAAGTGTACTTTATTTCAAACTTTTTTTTCTCTTTCCTTGAGTTGGTATCCATCAATACTATGAAAAAAGAAATTAGCGTATCATATTTGGTTATCGGTGTTTCTACCTCAAACTCAAGTTTTTTTCTAGTGAAAGGGTCATTTGACAGACGATATGTTGCATCATAGAATCTGACTTATCATTTCTCTTGGCTCTTGGTCATAGCATGGTGGACATCATAAGCCAAATGATCTCATTTCAAGAGTTCTATCTCTTTCTCTTCCTTAGGAAATCATGAAGAGTTGGTAGATGAAACATTTTTGCATTTCTTCTTACTTAAGGATATTGGAGAAAAAAACTTTATTTTTCTGAATACAATTATAGAGACAGGAGTTAGAAGACGAATTTTATAACAGGTTAAGCCCTTTGGCTCATGAACATTAAAGTAGTTATCAATTAACTGAAATTCAAGTACATAACTTTTCATATGGATATTCCTTAAAATCACCCCTCTCGAGTCATAGTGCATCTCATGTCCAATTCTTAAAATTTTAATAGAATCAAAACTATTTCAAGTTTACAGCCCCTATGAACATATGAAATTTCATTGATAGGAAAGCGTATAATTGCGTTGTTTGTGTGGGACAGTTCTCTGATTTTGTGATGAGAAAACTATTTAAAAAAAGTGTAAACCATCTTATTTTTGCAACGTAAAGTAGCTATTTAACCATGTGGGTTTGGCTCATGGCTGTTTTCGTGGGAGTTTCTATTCTAGTAATTAAAGAGACTATGTGCTAAGGTAAACGCAGCACGTTCTATAGGTTTTTGTTTTCCCTGTGTTTCTAGTTGTATGGATAACTTCCTCTCCCCTTTGTTGTATTTTCCACTTTTCTATCTAATAACATTTTTTTTTTCTATTAAAAAAGAAAGTCGCTATAAATATATCCTAATTCTCTTCTATCTGTATTTCTCTTATATCGATTACCTTCTCTACAACATGCCTTTCTATTATTGGAAAATTGGTTGCTGATTTACTTGCAGCTGATTACTAATGTATTTTCTTTGTCTTCTGGATTCTACCAGCATCAATTTGTTGCCGGTAAGTTACTATTTGATTCTGATTAATGTTATGTATTCGGCAATTGGGGTTTTATTTTTATAATGTGCTTGTGCATGTGTACAACCTACAAGGAAAGGGAAAGATGATAGATGGTGACATAAACTTTAGACAAGAGCTAGTCTTCAATATTTTTGTCATAGATAGTATAGTCATTTATCTTTCTGGGGAAATCTTTTTGTCTCTTGGAATAATTCCCTTACTGTTTTCTTACCAATTATTATCAAATTGTCAACCTCACAGTTACCGAGTGGTCTGGTGGGTTGTATGTGTCTCCAACCACAGCTGGAAGCAGGCCTGGAAGTCTAATTGCGGGTGCGTGGGCAGCAATGATTTCTCTAGGGAAAGAAGGTTAATGTCCACAACCTCTCTGTTCTGCTTCGACATAATAATTTGATTTCCCTTTCCTGCTAACTCTGATCCACACAAATTTATGATGTACGGAAAAATTCTGGTGTGTTATGTTCTTCAGGTTACTTGAAAAATACAAAAGCAATTATGGAAGGCTCAATAAGAATACAGAAAGGGTGAGATACCGCTTCTCTTTCTTTCTGTATGTACTCTAATGTTGTGCCTTTTATATAAGTTTTGAATGTAATGATTGTGTTATATCTGCAGCATAGAGGAGATTGCTGAGTTGTTTATTGTTGGAAACCCTGACATGACAATCGTGGCTTTTGGTTCAGATGTTCTGGATATATTTGAAGTCAATGATGTTATGTCATCCAAAGGGTGGCATTTGAATGCATTACAGAGACCCAACAGGTAGGGGCTTTAAAATTGGGGTGGAGTGTTGAAATTTTTTTAAGGGGATGGACTGGAAAGATTGAATACCTCTGAAGTATGAGTTGTTTATACAAGATATCTGATACCACTTCTGTCATAAAACTTTAAGGTTTAAATTTTGTAGATCTTGTTTTTCTTATATACTACCTAACTTTTGCATTTATACTAAATGTGAGACTTTTAACTCTAACTTGGATTCTTAATATAGAGTGGAAGCACTACCTATAATTTCATCATTAAATTGCAAGTACATTGTGTCTTTTTGAAGAAACTGAAAATTTTTTTCCTGTGTTTGAATCAGCATCCATATATGTGTTACACTACAACATGTGCCAATTGTTGAAGACTTTCTGAATGATTTGAAGGAATCTGTGAAAACTGTAAGCTGCTTACTTATATGGAATCCCATAATAAATGAGTCATTTATTACATTTATATGAAATTTAAGATATTCTCTCCGGGACACCAGCAGCAGAGGGTGGTTGCAGAGAACAGGATGACATTTGATTTAACAGTTCAGTGGCTGATAATACAACACATTCAGTATGATTTGTATTTTCTGTTTTACTCTTTTCTTCCTTTCCAATTTCAGGTGAAAGCAAATCCAGGTCCAATAAGTGGAGGCCTGGCACCTATATATGGCGCCGCAGGGAAGATGCCAGATAGAGGCATGGTCCAGGAATTGCTGGTAGATTATATGGACGGTACCTGCTAATGCCATTCAACATTTGTTTCAGATTTTTCAGGCAACATCTACTGTAGTGGACCTTAATAATATCCATTTTATCGTCTATTCTTTTCCTATTTATCATAGATTTAAACGCTGAATTTAAATGAAAATAAAAGAAGGCCCTTTTGTTTGTTATTATACATATTGGAACATCTGTTTCAAGTTCTGTATTTATATTTTTGAAAGTGTAATTCCCAGGAATGTTGAAACCAGAAAATTATTCCAAAGCCTAATTTTTCAAGTTCTCATTTTTCTTATTTTGGTGAAAGTAAAAAGTTTGGTGACACTGATACCTTTTAACACCGTGTCATTTGAGCATATTATCCTTTTTGGCAATCTTGCTTTTGACTTTGACATTAGAGACACTGATATTATCTGAGCAAGTCATGTGGAAGAACAAAAAATAATAATGCACATGTGAGTGATTGATGCTACAGAAACAAAATGTAAGTGTGTGTGATTGGTAATCATTGTTAAAATGTGTTATAGTTACCTTTTTAATTATGAACAAGTTAATGGTGTAATTGGAAATGATTTTGAGATTTAAGGACCTCGTAAATCCTTGTCTCTTTATCAACTATAGAAGGTGTTGGTCACTTAACCTATTTTAGTTAAACTTACACTAAACTTGTGTTTATAGTGATAATTGAAAGTGAACGAATGAAAAAAGAGAGGACTAAATAGAGAGTGTAAAAATTAAGATTGTTTTCACAAATAAAAATAGAATAAAAATGAGTAAAAATAAGATAGAGATAAAGTGAACATTTCGTAAGTTTATAATTGATTTTATGAAGGTAAAAAATAATTAAGTTTTTTTTTATGAAATGTTCAAATTGCCCTTTGAGTCATATTTAAAAATTACTTTTTATTATTTATATCTTGTTTACCTACTAACATTATACTCTTATCACCTGAGTAATTTTTGTACAAATTGTAATTTAAAAATTGTCAATTTACCTTTGAAGTCCTTCAAGTACTATCATTCCTGTAAATCACTTTTTTTTAGCTAAACCAAACTAATGCTTATATAATGTAAATTGACACATTTTATTTGGCATTGAATGAAACTAGAAAAACAAAGAAGGCACAAAAAGAAAGAAAAATATAATTAATAACAAGACAATGAGTTCAATCATAATTAGGATTAACACCAATTCTATTTTGTTACTTGTTTTCATTTTCATTGTGAGGTATCTTTATCAATGTTTTCAAGCACGCCTTCTAATAATTTGAGCTGATTTGTCAATTCAAACAGGCTTTACACTTCTTAGACCTAGCCACAAAAAATAAATTAATTTTAATATAAAATGAGTGAACCATTCATTTTATCCTTAAAATATTGTTTTTTTTCCCTTAAATGATCAACAACAAAAAAAAAAACATTAAGTTATATAGATTATTTTAACATATTGTCAAAAAAGTAATTTAATTAATTGAAGTATAATAAACCAATATAGATAAAATTAAAAATTGAAAAAACATTGTGAATTCTCCTTTTTCCAAAGGAAAATGTGTGACTCGTCTTAAATATGGAATAAGTTGTTTCTATTTTACAATAAAGATGTCAAGATTACAGATTAAAAAATTTGAAAAAAAACTAAAATTAAGTTTAAATTCAATTTTAGCTATTATAGAAGTACTTACTTTATGATATTTTAGCACCCGCCAAATAAAAAATGCTTACTTAACTATTAAAATAATAATATTTTAAATCATTTTTATTTTACTTTTATCTTAAAATTATAAATATATACTATTATATTATTAAAGGGATTCTTAATTGATCTCCCAACATAACACAAAATAATGTTTTTCCTTTTAAAACAAATTTGATAAGATAAGTGACATTGGGATAATCAAATAACACTCAGAAAAAATAGATGTTATTCTTGATTTTTAACCATTTATGTCAGTCATATAAACTAAAATATAATTATAAAAATGCCATTAATGGGAATTCGGGTTGTTATTAAGAATATAAGTTATATACTAATTATAAAGATGAATCAGTGCATTTGTCAACCACTAAACTTGAAAACGACAACATACCATATAGTTCTAGAGGTGATCAAACAATTATTATAAGAAAATAGGATTTTCAAATCAAACTTGAGGACATTAAAAATATATTATGATTTTCTGATTTGTAAAGAAAAAAAAATGTAAATAATTTATTTAGTATAATAAATATTGACATTTTATTTTATTTTCACAGTAAAAGAATTTTAATTTAATATAACAATTCTAATTTTATTAATTTCATTTAAATTCAGTTAATAATTAGAATATGTAAACATGTATTTATTATTAAAATAATGAATAAATAAATAAATTTTCTAAATTTTAAAAAATATAAAATATATAAACCTACTCAAAATTAATTATATATTAACATTAATTTTTATATTAATAAATATATATTATTGTATGATTATTAAAAATCAGACATATATTTAATTATTTTAAAGATTATAGATTTTTTATTATACAAAAATGAGTTATGTCAGATTTTATTGTACTAAACTAATATATATATATATATATATATATATATATATATTAATTTTGATAATTTTTTATATTTAAAGTAATTGTTACTTGATAAGGAAAAATAAATAGCAGTGTTTAACATTTATAAAATAAAATAGATTGTGATAACTATTAAAAATTAAAGAAGATTACTTAGAAACAAAAAAAACACACAAATAAATTAGAGTACTAAAAGATTATTCTAAGATATTTTAATTGTAACAATTATAAATTAATCATGTATAAAATATATAAAATATAATAAATTATATATATATATATATATATATATATATATATATATATTCATACAAAACAGTTGACACTATACTCAATTATCTGAATACATGCCTTTGACATATGACTTCAATGTAAATGTGCACTTGTAGTGGTATTTATGCTTTATAGAGTCATAAACAAATGGTTTATCATCCTACCAGATACAAGATTAGTCTTTTTTGTGCCTAGGACCAATAACAAAGTGGCCAGGACAACATGCGACTCTCACCACATAACTCATTATACTACATTTTAGTGTGAATAGTTATTAAAGTTCATGATGATAACTCGTTTCTGACCCCTCATATGTCAATGCATACACTAAGATCATCACCATAGATAATTTCTCCTTGAAATTCTCTTAACACCATCATCATACATGTCCATAACCATAATTATTATCTTAATTAAAAATAAACATCATTATACATACACATCAGTTCCATCATTTTGACATTGACAAAATCACACATTAAACATACTAGAAGAAAACATGAAAATAGAATTAGGCTCTATTAATCTCGGTCAGTGAGTAATTTCTAAATGCACACTTACCCCACGACCAGATAGCTTGCCCAACAAGATTATCACTAGAAAGGGTAGAATTTAGTTTAGACATTTGTGAGTAGTTAAATTGGTTTAATGCACCTAGTTTCTGGTCTAATGAGCAAAGCAATACTTCTTTTCATCTATAAAAATGTTTTAACATCAGTTCTAGTGTTTAAGGACCTATTTTGGTCTATTGGATGAGTCATAGGTACACCCATACCAAAAAACATAGTTGTTGTAATCTGGTATGACACTAAGAGATCCCGTGTGACGCCTAGGGTTGCCAAAACCGAAAGTTCCTGGGTAACAAGACGCTGAGCGCCATTTTTGGGTATTGAGCGCCATAAAGTCAGGAGTAGTGAGTTTGGACGTTGAATGCTACAAAATTAGTGAGCTCTCTGACTTCTAGCGTTGAGNTATATATACTAAACTTAATTATCTAGATACATGTTTTTTATATTGAACTTCATTGTGGACATGCATTTATAGTAATATTTTTGTTTTGCAGAGTCATCGAAATTATTATTGTTTACTGTTCCGGCAAGTGTATCAAATCGTTCTAGTAATATAAAATTTTAAGATTAAGTATAGCTTCCCATGAGACTTGTGTAATACTAAACAATTGTATGATTAATAATTTATCTAAACTAAAGAATAATACATGAATCTACATTATATGTAAGAAAGTAAATGAATAAAGCAATAAAATGTGGACTTTGATAGTTGAAGGCCCTTAGAAGAGGGGAAAGATAAGAAATAGGATTTGCTAGGGGTAAAATTCACGAGCTTCACTCTCGTGCACACACAGAATCATCTTCTCTCCATCAAACATTAATGTCAATCAACTAAAACACTTTAGTCCTAATCCCTTAGGTGAAAGAGCCTAGGTTTCCTCATCAAGCGTCAATCCTAGTCACTCAACAAGCAAAGCCTGCATTAAGATGTAGGGTTTAAGATAACAAACGAATTATGTTCCATCTTTAGATACAAATCCCCACTAGATCTCTTGTTTCAAGCCTAAGGTTCACTAGATTCTTCCCAAAATCTAACAAATCCATAAATCAAGCTATTCACGTCCCCGTTTCAAGAAAATATTAAGAGTAGAAACAAGAAATTATCATTTAATGGAAGATATACATATATAATTAAAGTATTTACACAGTATATGAGAGTTCAATGGCTACAAATGCCCCTAAGAAGTGTCAAAACATTCGTACAAAAGTGGCGCTTAATGGTAAAGTTTGTCGCTCAACACCTTGGAGCTAAAATACTCCCAGACCTATAGCACAAACAAACACTCAATGCTATTATTGCTCAATGCCATATCATTTGACAACAAATGAATTTTGTGATTTTAAGTGAACTTTGACCAGATCAGTTATTCAAATTGATACTTTTTTCTTAGTGCATTGATTCAAAACCGTTTTAAACATGAAGACTAGTACCAATTTGCTTAATTTCTCATATATTTAAATTCTATGCAAAACATCAAATTATCAAACTCACAAGCACACCAAAACAACTAGCTTTCCTCACATGACCAATAACTCACAAGATCCTAACCAGCGAAACTTCTCCCAACTTGGAAGATGCTCTATCTACACATAGAAATATCACAAAAACGATCAAGACATGCTACTATAATCACTGATCAATAGAGACTCGTATAGATGAATAAAAAAAGTTTTCAAATGGAAGAAGACTCACATGCAACATATAACAAACAAAAAACAAAAAAGAAGTTGAAACTCAACTTATACAAATAGAGAAACACTCCGAATTGAAGAGTTCATTACAAGATTAATCTTACCGTCTCGATTTTTCAATAAAACGAACAAAGAGAAATAACTCTTAGATAAAAGTCAAATAACTCTAAAAAAATATTTTTTACAAAAATATGTGTTAAAAATAATAAAACTCATGTGACAAAGTTTTAAACCACTGTCACTTATGTCATTAGGTCTTGTATCATATTTTTTTCCAAAATTATATTTAAGTTTTATATATAAAATTCTCAAATCTTGCTAAATAAAATTGTATTTTAGAAATTTGAGTTTTAAACTAACTACAACAAGTATTTTTGAGATATGACTGTAAGGGGGAACAACAGAAGAAGAATGAGATAGAAAAATAAAGTAAAATATGTCATCTTTTACTTTGTTCTTTTACTTATCCACTTTTACCATTGCCAGACATGTTTGAAATAATAATTCAGTTGAATAGATTTGCAATGTCCATGATTGATGTATAAAAGAAACCTAAATAATAGATTTGTTAAAGATTACTTTTAGTGCAACGTTTAACCAATTATTATAAAAAGAAACTAATTTATCATATGATAATTTATGATTAAATAATTACATAAAAGTGTCTCACTCTTCTAATATAACCCATTTTTTCTGATAGGAAATTCCATTACACGGTTGAGGAATTATTGTCTCTCACTGTCAAATGACAGTATTCTGATATATCTCTTAACACGGTTTGACAACTTTGGTTTGAATAAAAAAGTCTAAGTGAAGCAAATTTTGACTATTGAATTACCCATACACAGTTGTCACATGTCACAGAAACATATCAATCGTTTCATTCGAATCCTAAAGATGTAAAAGGTTGCTTAATTATTTGATCATACAGAATCATGCAGAAAGAACACTAGGAACACTGTTTTGATCTGTTTCTGTTACTCTTATTCTACTGTGCCATGACTCAATCTTGGTCTATTTGCAATACTTTGAATTCCAATAGCTACCACTGTTTCTGATAAGAAAAGATAGCCAAGTTACTGTCAACAGTTTAGGAGTTTGAATTACACCTTCTTAATCCTGATACTGTTTCTTAGTTAGTTCAAATTAGTGTGAAAAAATTTGCAAAACTATACAAATTTCATAGAGGTTTATTCATTCAGATCAAGGAGTATTGAAACTTGTTTATAGGGAAGCTATTCAAGGTAAATTTGCCAGGTTTGACATTTCTCTTACTTATGGTCTTAGGATCTCTGATGTTGTTATTCATTTTTGCTAGTAATATTTCATTAACATACTTCTTATGTAAAAGACTTTTAGTTGTTTTTTAAGGTTATTCCTCGTAAAATTCTAAGTGTGAATCTAAGTCTCACATTGAAACGAGAAAGTAGAACACAGAATAAGGTTGAAGATTGATTAATTCATTGTGTTAAAGTTTTTGATAAAAAATTATATCAATTTTTTATACGGTTAGACTCATGTTTAATACATTCTACTTTTTAATTTGCATTTTTTATAAATATTAATTAAAAATGACCTCAATCAAATAATGTTGATGATCAATTTGTCTATAACTCTTCTGCATCTTAAGCTGGGTCCTCCCTGAAATATTTAGGGTTAGGAAAAAATATCAGATCTGAGAAAACAGAGGAATTTAGGGTCCTCCCTAGAAGACTCCTAATAATTTCCACTTATTCCAAAATAGGCACGAGTGCAAGATCTATGAATAAGCAAGCAACAAATTGAGTATTCCAAAAATAGTTAGAGTGAGCAACACCAACAAGTTGAGATTCAATGAATCATGGAGTAATAAATGTGATCTATCTCAGTAGAACTAGATTCACACACACATAAAAAAATGTCTTTACATTCAATTCATTTATTGCCACTAAACCAATAGAACCTTTTTTTTTTCTCTTTTCTTCTTATTTTTTGTTTATCCGAGTGATACAACAGCAGTTACCAAATCATTATGTAACCATGTTGGCAGAAAGAGTCAAAGATGTGGATAAAAATTACAACAAAGAGAAAGTACATGCAACTTTCTTCTGGAAAGAGGAGTAGCTAGTGAATTTGCAGCACCATATGGCAACATTGCTAACGACACATAAAACACACCATATTCCTTCTACGGAGGGAGGGGGTCCCCTGGCCTACCATTTGGTGCAGATTTCATGAATCATGAATTTTATCATCACTGCTGCAAAAATAACACGGTGTGAATGATCGCCAAGTGTGCCAACTTGGTGTTCTACCAAACCCAACTAACATGGGAAAACTGTTTGATATGAATTTTTTCTTCTCTTTTGACGTGCCATTCCACACTGTTCATCTAATGTGCAACAACTTTGCTCAATGGACAATTAGCTTCACACACATGGCAATACTGAACATAATAACTGATATAAAAATTGTAACACGTAGGGAGAGAATAATTGAAAAGGAAATAGGGAATAGGAAACATAGCATATCATTTAGAAGGGTGTAAAGTGTAACGTGTCCAGACACTTTGATGGGGCCCTGGATTCTACCATGGTCTAGACTATTCTAACTTCCTGTCTGAAGGAGAAAAGAAAAGATACACTTGTTGGTCAATTGTTTGTCAATTGTGTGCTGCTGTATAGGCATCAACCAATGATTTTGTGTTTTCCAATCACAAGAACCAATGGTTCATCATCACTGCACCACTCAAACTCAAACTCTACTAATGAGATGCACGAGGCACAAAATGTTGCACACACAAGTGGTGGTACTCACGATTGCAAAACTGTTTGATATATGGTTAATGTGTGAGTGTGTGTGTGTGCATGTTAAAGTACAAATCAGAAAGGGTGTGGCAGTTGATGCATGGCATCTTAACTCTTAACAATGGACAAAAGAATACTGATAAGTAAAATTTTCTACACCAAATCATGCAAGCCTTACTGTTAGTCGACCTTGCACATGATCAGATTAGCGTGTTTTGGACCCACTTGATTTAATGCTGAGATATAACAGCAAACAATGTTTGTAAGTATCTCTGTGTTTTTCTTGCTGCATCCTCTCTATAAGACATCACTGATTCTCACCAATATTTTATATGTTCTTTTTGAGATATCATTTAAGTACCAGAGACACTTTCTTCAATTACCTTATCTTCCCAAGTTAGGCAACCAACAATCAAGATTTTTTCCTGAATACCAAAGATGAAGGTAAGATCCACTATCAATCATTCCTTGCAGAACAAATTATTCAATGAGCTTCATCGTGTATTTTTCTGCAGTTACTAGGCTGGATGCACAGGAAATTTCGCCAGAATAGCAGTGAACCATTCAAGGACTTGGTCATTGGTAAGTCATATATATGCTGCTAGCAAGCCACTTATTCATGTTCCTACAAACATGCATTAACTATGTGATGATCATCAAGTAAAAAACCAGTGGTAGTATATATGAAAGCAAAATATGCCATACTAGATAATAGATAATTTGATTTCTGATGAGCTTGGAATAATGGAAGGTAGTTAGGGAGAATTCAAACAGTCTCTTGCATGCACATCTGACCACAAATATGTAGGGCCATGAAGACACAGCAGTAAAATGCCTACTAGGTCCAACCATTTAAAGGCTATGCATAAAATTGAAATATTGTAAAAATAAATTAAATGACTGGCTAGAAATGGAAGTTGGAGCAAAAAAGGTAGACTGCATAAAACTTTAAGGTAATAACTAGTAAGGCCCCTAAAATCTCTTCTATTGCTTATTCTGTCATTTGTGAAAGACTAGCATAACATCAGAATTAGGCAGTGTAACTGAATTTTTTAATGAGATTATCAATTAGCATCTATATTCTTTAAATTTTGCTTGTTTCAGGGAATTCTTGCAATTGTCTTTCAGGGCAACCACCATTTGATGATGAACAAGCCTATCCGAAACCAAACCTCGGAATCAGACTTGCCAAACATGCTCAAAAAGGCCACAATCTTAGAAACTCTTTTGCTGGTCTAGAAGCTGCAAGAGTGGATGAAGAGTATGAAGGGGAATTCTTCCCTGGTTTCCTGGCAATTGGAACTCTTGGTTCAGAACAAGTATCTGACCCATCCACACCATCCTTTCCCGTTTCTGTTGAGAGCATCACTGAAAAAGAAGATGAAGTGACTGAGAATGATCTCAAGCTTATCAATGATGAGTTAGAGAAAGTGCTGGGGGCTGAAACCAAGGATGATGTCAGCCTTGATTCTTCAAGGAGGACCAGCCATGTTAGCACTGGGAGAAGTAGCCATGTCAGCACTGGGAGAAGCAGCCATGTCAGCACTGGGAGAAGCAGCCATGTCAGCATAATAACACTCAGTGGAAAGCCAATAGAAGGCACAGAACCAAATGGAAATGGAGCTGCAATCTGTCCACTCCAGGGATATCTCTTTGGAACAGCTATTGAACTGTCTGAAACAACGGCTGCAGCAAAGAAAGAACACAGGACTTCACTTGGAGAGCTGTTCCAGAGAAGCAAATCAGCCGAGGAGAATTTCAGTGCAAAATGTGAAAAGGAGGAAAAAAGAACCGAGAAGGAACTGGACAAATCTGCCATGAACCTGATGAAAGAAAAGCTGAAAAAAAGAATGCTCCATGCTTATTCTAAAAATTCTACTTCGATAAATGGAGGGCCAATCGATTCTGCTTCTGCAGAAACAAAGCTGAATAAGGTAAGCAACTAAAAACCATGACTAACCATCTTCTCTTGTTTATCTACATACAATGAATTTATAACTATTGTGCATTACCATAATCAGCATTCTTCAGATTGAGTTTTATAGCTTTGCATTTTGATGTTCTTTTCATCTTTTTATTGCCTTAAGTAACACTTTAGTCTTGGCATGTGCCATTATTCTGGTCATGACTCCAGTTATGTTTGTGGCTTATAGATTCTCCATATGTTCCGAAAGAAAGTTCACCCCGAAAGTTCAACAGCTGCACAAAAATCTGCCAAACACCACAAGAACATGAAGAAGAAGAAAATACTCAATGATGGAGGCTACAACAAAAATGATCTGGTGCATCCAGAGGATGAAGATTCATCTGCCAACAGGGAGTACTGGATCAAAACAGATGCAGATTGTAAGCATGCAACAATTTTTCACAGCCCTTATATCTATGCATTCCAATTCAATTACAAAATTTCATGATTCACTTGATGAACATAGCATGTCTATTTTCAGTATCAATTTTGTGTGTTGCTTCTTTCACCCTGACTTAGTTTTTTTTTTCTCTCTATTGCAGACTTAGTTCTAGAGCTGTGAGGAACAGTGAAGAAAATGTTGTGTATCTTTTTCTATTAGTGATAACTAATGTTGTGTTTGTACTGTGAAAACTTATATGTAAGAAACGAATAATTGAGGTAGTTTCAGTGTCTACCTCACAGTGGTCAGTGTGAAATGTAAGATTTGTCCAGTAATAATCATGAAAGATGAAAAAAAAATATAGCTATTGATTGAGTTGACACATAAATTATGAATAAATCATGATGGCAGAATCCACCGTCAAATCATGAGGGTATGCAAGTTGAGCTGCGGAAATTCGATGAATCCGTGTAGATGTAGATCGTGCGGTGCTGGAGGTAGGTGTATTGCATCCGTAATTTGAATAATATTATTGGATAAGTAACACGATCTCATCAAAAACACAGTATGCTTAGATTTTCTGAATGCGGCTATTATAATAAGAGTTAGCTAACATAACACACGTTCACGTTCATTTCACACATTTAATAAAGATAAAATAGTTCTTAAAAAAAAGTTAACGTTTTTTGAAAAAAAAAATAAAGATGATAATATCAAATGAATATTAAAAAAATTAGTTGTCAAAGTATATTTTTCTTTTCATAAATATCAAACATCATATCATGATGGATAAAGGATTTGGCAAAAGTTAAAATTCAATTGAATTGTTTTTTCGATCGAGAAAGATTAGGAAAAGGATAAAGTGTTTTAAGATATTTAGGATTAATCGAATTAAAATTTTAAAAAACCTTTTTTTATATAAAAAATTAACGTTATGTTTCATATAAAGTAAACAAGTTAAATTATAATAAGTTCATCTAAAGTAATTTTAAGACAAAAAAAATATTATATTGAGTTATTAAATAAACTCAAATTCATGTAAAAAGGTAAAATCATTCTAGTCACTTGTAGACAGAGCATTATCTAAGCGAGATCATATATATATATATATATATATATAGATTTGTAATTTGTTTTGAATTAAATCTTTATGAATTTGTTTCCGAAAGTGTTCTAAAAAATCTCTTATCAATATAAGTATTGTGTGTATATAAATTTATATCTATATTTTATTTTAGTTTATGTGAGATTTTGTATATATCCCACACAACTTTTATAATTATAAATTAAATAAAATAATATTTTTATATTATGATCATTTGTGTAATATGTCATGTCAGAGAAATAATCATTGAAAAGGGATGGCATCCTTCCTCGTGCGACGAATTTAATATTATTATTATTTTTCTTTGCCTGTTGGTGTGTCAAATTTCTTTATTAATTAATATGTGTAAGACTAAATATGGCAGAAGAAGTGCATTATGAAACTTTGGAATATAAATATGGAAATCTTCAAACAGTTTGTTATAGGGTAGGAACAAAGAATTGTAAGATAAAAGTTACCAAAAGGTCCCAGAAAACACAGTTTTTGTACTGAGATTAATGCTTATGAGCTCACATGAACACATTTTCAATTATGTTAATACTAATAGTAATACCAATAATGTTAGAACTAATATTATTGATTTTGATAATGTTAATCAATAAATTTTTCTTCCCGATTATACAAATTGCATAAATTATGTATGTTATAAAACAAGTATCTTTAAGTCAAATATGTTTGTTATAATCGTTGCAAAAAACACCTATGATACCAAAATTGAGCCATAGGTCAATGTGTAAGACCCTA
>NW_025903858.1:0-50396 GCF_018835915.1 Vigna umbellata
AAGTGGGGTGCAAACCTCACCATACAAGCCGATTTTGTGGGATTGAGTTAGGCTTAAAGTCCACTTCTTAACACTTGGCAGTCGTTTAATAATGATTAAATATCCGAGTAAGAGCTCGGTTAGAAAAGGTCACATAGTATTCACCCTTGTTACAAAATTCCAAAACAACAATTGTGAAATCCAACCTCAAACTTTTTCACAATCCAACCTCAAGCTCACATATCCATAATATAACCATATTATTTTCTTAGAGGTTAGGAAGTATGAGACCTAGTAAAAATATTTTAATTTAACAAAAATAAATAAATGATGTGTTGGATATGTATTTAATTTATTATGTTCACAATATGACTAAAGGATATAGTAGTTTAGTTGGCTAAAGCTTGATAGGAAAAAAAAATAATGAGTTCAATTCTCACATAACACATTTGTTAGTTTTTTCTTTAAAATATTTATAGCAGATATTAATGTGTGACCTATGGTAGAGATTATTGCTTTGAATTTGTCATTTCTCTTTAAATTATAGATAAGCATTGAAATATTTCTTTGGTGGAACTAGAGTTACTATGGTTAGTTGCGCACTAGTGATCAACATTGAAAACAAAAGGAGAAATCACGGGAAGATGGAAAAACATGATTATTATAAAAAAGGTATGGGAAGCTAACCTTTTTATTATTGCATCATTATGTGTGGAGAAATGTTTGAATGTTAGAGTGTGGAATGATAATGCATGTTATGTTGGTGATTATAAAGGGATAGCTAAGTTTTAGGCAATGAATCCATGGTGGAATTCCAAATAACAGATCATGGACATTTCAATGGTGGAGGAGTATGTAAATGTGTTTTTAGATGAAGTACGTAGGTTACCACTGAGTAAAGAAAATGATTTCTCTATTAATTTGATTCCTATAATATATCCACTATTTATGAATTTATAACCAAGAGCTCTTGCAGAGTTATTTGAGTTGAAGAAACACATAGAAGAATTATTAGATAAGTAGTTCATCAAACCTAGTATCTCGTAATGGGAAATACCAATGCTACTCGTGAAGAAGATGGATGAGAATTCAAGTTGTGCATAGATTAATACAGTTGAATAAAGTATAACTTTCAAGAATAAATATCTTTTGCCATAGATTGATGATCTGTTGGATCAAGAATAAATATCCTTTGTTACCTTGTTGATTGATGGAAATATGAAATTTTTATGGTTTTAAATTGATTGGGGTTGTGTAATTTTTGATGGGTTGGTGCTAGAGGAGTTAGTGAAATTTTCAATTATATTTGGTTGTTATGTGCAATATTTTGGTTGGAGAAATACCTTTTTGAAAGTTTGATATCCTTAGAAGTAAATTTCTAATTGGTAAAATAATGGGTTTTAGAAAAATTGATAATTAAAGTACGAAGTATTAGGTGAATTATTGTAAAGTAGTTTGAGATTATTGTACTTTTTAGAATTTGATTGGTGTATGTAACGTAAATTTGTGATTTATTTGGAGACATGAAATTAAATTTTTGTTGATGAATAAGTTTTTGTAAGGTTGATGATCTTGAAAAAGCTAAGAAATATTTTAAAAATACAAGTGTTAGTGAATTGATGATTTGATGAGAATTTTGATGGGCTTGGTGGAGTAAATTGTTAATACCTTAGTATATATTTTTAGTGTTTGATATTGGGATTTGATGATTATGGATTAGATAAAATACAATGTTGAGTAAGTTTAAGAATGAGTTGGTCTAACGTGGTCAATTGTATGATTTGGATTTTTGTTGAGTGTTGTTCAACTCGTTATCATTGAGCCACATCCTTGAACTGTTTCACATTACTAAGAAAGTGAATTCTTTGTTTAGGAATTGTTGGGCGACACCATAGTGGCATTGGACACCAATACCACTGTAATTGAGGGCACTAGGTTGCAATTTTTTGATGCTAAGCCGATGGCGATAAGTGTTGGACATTGGACACCACTTTGTTTTAGTTTCCAAGCCACCTTAGTAAATTGCAATTTCTACTTTGTTTACCATTGGATCATTTCTACTTTGTTTACCATTGGATCAAGATGAAATTTTGACAATTGGTTCATGATATATATGGTTCTTCAGTTTGACTGTAGTGATCGTCAATTGGAGGTATGAGGTTAGAGAAATCAATCCTTTATGGTTGCTTTATTTTATGTTTCTCTTTCTTCATTTTTCAAATTTAAGATCATCATTGTTTTAATGTATTGGTTGATTGTAGGCACTTAATTATGGGTTTTTTTTATTTTACTTCTCATATTGAAGGGTTTGTTACCAATAAAAAACATTGATGCTTTGAAGAGATTTTGGTGATGATGCACTTGAAGATTTGAAGGAACAACTACATACATTATTAAAGCACCTTTTTTAGAAACATTTGTATTAGGCTTTATCTTTCAATTGTAAGCATTTAAATATCATGTAACTTACATTTGTATTGATTTATCTCAACAATAATCGATTATCTTAAGATAAATTCAAAAAGGATTCGTTTCGGAAATAATCGATTATCTCCGAAAGTTATAATTGTCCAGGATTTGACAATAATCGATTATCACTAAGGACAATCGATTATCACATTTTTCAAAGCCCATAACGACCTAAAATAATTGACTATCACTTTTGGTAATCGATTACATTTGGCAGTTGGGAGTTGTATTTTCATTTTCTGACCCTTGGCCTATAAATAGAAGTCTCCTAAACCTTTTGAAGGTTACCTAAACTATTGAGAGTATAGAATTGGTTTTGACGAAGCTCATGTGTTTAAGTGATTGCGTGATCAAGTTTTTGAAGAAGGAGAAGCTTGTCTTAGTGTGTCTAAGGTGATAGCGATTCTCTACCAAGTTTTTGAACCTGCTCTTTATTCCCTCGTGTGTCGAAGGAATGTGTTTTCTTAGTGTTTAGTTCTTTATTCATCTTGTAACATCAAACTGATTTTAGTGAAAAGTTAATCACTTAATTTGAAGTAATTAACAATTGGACGTAGAATCTTTTGATTCAAACCAGTATAAAAATCATTTGTGTGATTTTTTTTTATCTCTGCATCTCTTTACTTTCATTTGTTCGAAGAAATTTTTAAAAGGGAAAATGAGAATTTTTAATAAAACCAACTCACCCCTCTCCTCTTGGTTTTGTGTCCGATTTCACGCTCTTAAACATTCCGTTGCACGATACCAATTCATACAAGGTTTCCCCGTTAGACAATATTGGTGTTCTCTTTTGTACTTCATACGTGATTGTTTAAAGTTATGAATGTATGTGGTGACTCAATGAAATGTGGTGCACTTTGTTAGTCTGTAGTGGTGAACTTGAGTGTTGACTCCACTGGTAAGGCTATTGGAAAGTAGTGGAGAGTGATATACATCCTATGTACTTTATCCTTAAGGCTCTATGTTGCTGTATCGGAGGTAGACTTCACTAGAAAGCTCTTAAGAAGAGTGATGAAAAATGACACCTATGTACTTTATCCTTAAGGCTTGAGGGAGTATGGGAAGTGAACCCTATCCGTAAGGCTTGTGAGAATAGGAAGGGGCTTCGCTCGTAAGGCTCTTCCGAAATCAAGAGAAGCGAACCCTATCCACAAGGCTTGTGAGAAGTAGGAAAGGGCTTTGCTCGTAAGGCTCTTGGAAAGTAGGGGAAGTGGACACTACAGTTATGTAAGATTTGAGTGAGTTAATATATTAAGATTGATGTATATTCCTGTTTATGATGTTTGATGTTTTTATATAACTCATCCTTATGTTGTTTGGGTGTGACTATGATTATCTATTTTTGATGCTAATGAAGATGCATAGTTGTGAGGAGATATGCGGAGTTGACACCAAAATACATGAAAAGGAATATGCAAATAAAGATAACATATATGAATAATTCAAATATATACCTATACTTACTGATATCATTCTAAAGGTATTCTAAGTAAAAAAATCTCTTACTATCCTCTCTCTCTCTATATTCAAAAATCCTATAAATATAGAATACCACTAGAGAGAGTACTCATTCAATACTCTTTACTCACTTCTATAATATTATATTTCAATATTTTCTTTAAACTTTTATTGTTTTAAACATTATAAAGTCTTTTACAAGTGAATTTCTCCTTAATTTTTGAAGAACTTAATTTCTTTTTATCATAAATATATGCTCAATTCCTAAAAATTTCACTTATTTCATTTTAGAAACACTTGACAAAGAACATAACATGAACACACCTAGATATCATAAATCATAAATCCTCATACATATATCTTTTACAACACAATTGAGTATCTCATTATAAACTACGTTCTAAAGGTAAAGTTTAACTACAAATTCATTAATTGAAAAGACAACTAAACAATAAAAAAAACATAATATTGTATAATTTAATTTTTTTTAAATAACAAAATTGGCATAACAATTATAAATATTAGCCAAATTAAATTGATATATAGATTAAATATGTTTTTGTCCATGAATTTTGATGTACAATTGAAATTCTCCTCTTTATAAAAATTTTGATAGATTTTTATTTTTAAACTTTAAAAATAAATAAATACAATCTTTTTAATCTAATTACGTTAAACATGTTCTGTACTAATAATTTCAAGCATCATTTATTTACTTTTATTGAATGTATTTTATCAATCTTATCACAAATTAACAAAAAAAACTAATATAAAATTCTTCACCATGTAAAATCAACTTTCTTTTTCATCTTTATTATCCATATACTTGAATTTCTAATGGCTTATCACTTTCAATTTATCTTTATTTTTTTTATATCCCTAAACAGAGTTTTAAGTTAATAGAGCATTATTTATAAAGTATTATATATATATATATATATATATATATATATATATATTTAAGAAGAATATTGAAATACTTTGCAGTTAAATTTTATCTAAACAAGACTGAACGGACGTGAAGACACGAATAAATTGGGTGTATCCTCGCCCATAGAGGGACACTACAAAAAACAGATCTTTACCGGGGGGTATTTTTCCGTTTGGGCGGTTTTAACCCGAAAAATTCCGCGGTAGGAAAACCGGTGGGAAACTAGCGTCGCTAAGTAAATTACCGACGGTTTTAAAAACGTCGCAATAACGGGGTTTGAAACAACCGCCGGTAGTAGCTGGGGGTTTATAAAACCGCCGGTAGTGGGTAGTAGTGTAGGTTTTACTACAACGCCGGAATAACCAGGATTAAGATTTAAACCGCCGGTACTAATGGGGTCTAAACCGCCATTTTATAGGATTGTCTATCGAGGTTCTAAACCGCGGACATGTGTCAATTTTTTTTTTGGTTTCGACTGTAATAAATAGGATGGTGCTAAATTAATTTTATTAATGCAAGGATAATGAAATAATATGAACTCAAAGGACTATATATATAATACTCGACATGTTATATGCTTCCTACACTACTGTATGTCCTGTATTACAAGAAAGATGTTCAATAATAAATTAAACTACTAAAAACTCTGACTCAGAGTTCAATTACATACTAAAAAAGAAAACAATATATAATTTCTCAGAGTTCTTCAGTTGCCACTTCACTCACCCTCCCTCAATAATTGTAGCAGTTCCTTGTTGGGAGAACACCCAAGAAAAACCTCTTTCCTAATTTCTCAGATGGTATCAGTTCATCCTCTGGTTCCGAAACCCGAGAAAATACTCATTCATGTAGCATCATCTTCAGGTTTTTCTATTGCATGCAACTTTGGCCACTATGGCAAAGAAAAAGGAACCTGCAATTATGAATGTGAAAGTATTAACTAGTTTAGACCTTGAAGCTTTTACATTTGATGCAAAACAGTCATTTGGTTTGGTTCCCTCAATACTTCCAAACTGTGTTCAGCATCAGAAAAAGCTTCCACTTCCTCTTCAGCCCTCTTTGAGACAGATAGTAGCATAAACAACTATTGCAAATGGCAGGTCAAGCCCAATTGGTGCTACTTTCCTTGAGACCCTTTTTTCTTTGTATGCAAGGGATCACAACCTGAAAAAAGAAGTAGGACCCAAAGATTTATATGATGAATATATCATTTCTCAGCTTCAACACATTCATTTACGACCTACACAACATTAAAAAGAAATCAATTTCAAATTTATTCACAAACATTCAAAGAAGCGAGAGAAAGAAAGTTTGAGAAGTCATTACCTTATGTTTCTCGTTAATGTCAATGTAATCAAATTTGGGGTCCTTCGACTTTGTAACCTAGCTATGCCAAGTCATTTCATTGCTCATTTGGTATGCCTAACCTTACAGAACATTAATAAAATCCAAAACAAAGTTAAACAGAAATCAATAGATTAAAATGAACTCAAATCAAATTTAGCTAACACAGTAGATATTCATAATATGTAAAATAAAACAATTTAAAGTAATATAGTTATTCAATAATATATACCCTTTACAGACATCATTTAATGCTACTTTCACCAATCTATTCTGTTGACAGTAACTACATGAAATTTCTTGTTTTCAAAAAGTCCTAACCCCAACATTCAATATGGATATGAAAAATAAGAGAATGTGATCTATGATGAATATCAATTTTACACCAAAAATTCAAATCTTAGTTAAAAAATGTATTTAACAGATAATAATAGGACAAATTTAGTAAACTATAAAGAAAATATTTACATTGTAGTAAAAATATTTCTCTGTCAATTAGTTTTTTTAAATTTCTATTTAAAATTAACATAGAATCAGGGTACTATTGTCCGATAGAATAAATAATTTGAAAGGTACAAGGTGAGAATACTAAGTGATACCTTTTTATTAGCGTATAAGTGATTAATTCTCTTATGATTCTTTTTTCTTCTTTTTCATTCAGTTATTAATTTAGGAAATGTCTCTCTGTGAGGTTTTGATGGATATATTTAAAATTATTGTAAGTTTATTTTTAAAGCGATAAAGAAAAAATTTGCGATTGCATGCATTCTTTAAAATAGAAAAAAAACAAGCCAAAGGGCAACACCCCAAAGAATCGGATTAACCTGTGGAGTGAGATTTCAGTGAAAGTTGAGATGTTGATGATTCTTTTTCACTTGCAACCATAGTCCTTCGATAGGAACCCAGCTGTTCCTTTGTCCAGAGGGAAGCTCTTTGGTTTGACATACGGACACCACTCCAAAAGAGAGGGATGTGCGGGAAACAAGACTATTAAATATGCCCCACGTTCTTGGAACCTGTAAGATTTTTCCTCTTTAGGATTAAAAAATGCACATTGAAAGAATCAAACGTCAGGTAATTCTATGATCCTGCTCCTACAAAATCATTCCATTACAAACATCTGACAACTCTATCTTTCATCATGATCCCTTTGACACCTTGCGAAACCTGACCCCTGGTGGCCCCCCACCCCTGTTGACAAAGGACGATCAATTACTACCGTAAGGAAGCATTAACGCTTGCTTAGTTCCCTTTGACCCATTTTTCGGTTGGGTCATTTTTTCGTATTCTCCCTGCTACAAGTGAACCAAATGCTGTGCTTTAGTGGAGCCCCCATAACCATTTACCACACCATCAATTTTAAAACCCTGTGTCGTCTCTCTTTTACCCCATAATTACCTCCCAATACAGGTCTGCCACATATACCCTCCATGAACAGACCCAACAAGCGAGGTGTCTGCTTGCTGCGAGAATACCCCAGGCGGAATATGAATACAGATCCGATCCCTCTCTATTCAGCCCTATCCTATGGCGGCCCCCCACGTCTTGTACCCTTCAAAATAAACTATGTCACGCACAGAAAAGACGCAGCACAGGACGCCCCCTCCGGACTGAAGGCTTCTTTTGGCCAGCAGTTCCGGGAACCTGCTAACTTGCCAGATTTCCCTCCTACACCGGCCGACCCACTCCGTGACAATGAGCTTGATAATTTCTTTTTCTTTCTACAGTGGAAACCCCCCCAAATTCCTAGATCGGCATGAAGCTAAACCGTTAGGTTGCTTAGGTTAGGTTGTGGATTTACCCTGTGTTATTAATACCCTGTGGTTTTTCTACCATGGAATGAGCCGGCCTCTCTCATCTACTTTCACCATCCCTCTCTGACGCAGGGCTTGTCCAGCCGATAAATCCATATGTCAATTTTGTTCCAAGGCAATTCGTCGTTTCTATTTACTCCCCCCTGGAACAAAAAACACTCTCAATACTTGCTGCGATCCTTCTACGCACACTTAATTTCTTTCTTTCGCTCCAAGCGGGTACTATCACGCCAATAGCCAACGGAAAACATATCTGCCGGAACCCCTGTTACCCACCCCCAGGCCCCTGCCACAGTGATATCCCCCTTCTATCAATGCTGACTTGTTCAGTTGTAACCCAGTAAATCAGAAAAGTTTTGATGACTAAAAAAAATAGTATCTATTATACAAACACAATTACACGCCAATCCTTGCTACGTTGCCAACTCCATTTCCCGTTGCACCCAACTTTAAAAGTCAAAATTTACAACAGAAAAGTGAAGGAAAAACACTCGGCTCAAGCGGGACGCGCCTAACTAGACTCTGTACCAACTGCTGACCCCGGTATGGGATGAGTGTGAGACGAAACCATGAATCTGGTTGAATGCAAATCGAGTGGACGGCCGCCGGAAGAAGAAGGGGGAGGAAACGAATACGAAACCTAGGTTCGAGATCGGTGGAAGAGCAACAATTTCACCGGTGGAAACGATGAACTAGCCAGTGGAAATGAAGAAATTAAAGTTACGAAGGATTTTAAACGATACAAACCTCTAGACGAAAAGGAACAAAGACGAATCGGTAGAAAATGGTAGAAAACCCTACCTATTGAACTGAGGGTGGATTTGAGCAAATTTAACCGGTGAGAAAGTGAGACAAAGTGAGAAGAAAGTGACAGATTTGTTTCCAAGTTTACTTGCTTGATTGCCAGAGTGAGATCAAGCCCCCAAGAACTTCATACCTTGAAGATGAACAAACGGCATAGGAAAGGGATACGATTGAAAGAAAATGAGACCACAAAGACGAGAAGCGAGAAGGAAGGCGTGCGGGAAGAAAACTAGGGTTAATAGAGAGAAGCGAGAAGGAAGGCGTGCGGGAAGAAAACTAGGGTTAATAGAAAATATCTAGTGATTACCCTGAAAAATTATTTAAAAAAAATAAATAGATGTTAGGGACGGTTTAGCTTATAAACCGCAGAAATTATTTGGGGTTTCAAAAACCGCCGGAAAATAACCCCTCTTAAAATATATTATTTTTATAGTAGAGATTTATGGAAATGGTTTATGTTAGAAGGAACTGGTTAGCTTTTCATCCAAAACGGCACAATTCTTTAAAAGAGAAAGAGTAGTATTTTCGGAAGGCTAAAATTGTACTTTTGAGGTTTGACTTTCAATTGATCAAGAACATGGAAAAAAATAATTAAGTGAGTATTTTTTTCTGAAATTAATTTATATTATAGCTTCTTGATTCTTGAATAAAGGTGAAAAAAAAGGAAATATAGATAAATGATTTAGTTGGTTATTGAATATCTACAATATAATATATAAGATATCGTAATTTAGTTATAACCAATATAATATATATATATATATATATATATATATATATATATATATATATACTCATTTTTAAATATTTTGTAATTGTTTAAATTCAGTTGATTTGATTCATATGAAAAAAATCTAAAATTTTAATGATATAAAATTATAAATACATGAAACAATGTAAAAAGTTTTAAATTAATAAAAATAATTAAATTATAAAAAAAAGTTGAAATTGAAGACAATTTATGCAAAATAATAAATATTATTTTTAACAAATAAGTTACAAGTTATAGATGTATAAGATTTGATGCTTATTTCATAAGTTAATGGTTACATCAAAATTTAAGTTCATTGAAATATGACTTGGGTTTGAAGGAACTGTTTATCTATTAAGTTTCTGTTAAATCTTTAACAGAGATTAGTCTCCCTGTTAAATCTTTTCAAAATAAAAAATAATCAGGAACCTATATCATCTGACTGAAAGAAAAAAGAAAAACCTGACCGAAAAATTAAGAAAAGAAATTGAAACGTTGCATTGAAAAAAGCTTAGACACTCAACTATGTTTAAATATACCTACTGGTTTGAATCAAATTCGAAAATAAACCGAATCTGAATATTTGTTAGCACAAATTAATAATAGTTTAACACGAATATACGAAACAAACTTGTTTCAAAACCTAAAAATTGAATCACGTAAACGACGAAAGTTTAATAAATTTGATCTGAATTACATAATTAACATTTTACAAGAAGAGATCAAATTCTTTAATTCAATATATAAAAACTAAATCACTGAAACAAAATTCATATACTTTCCAGTATAAAAAATTACTAAATGAAAGTAAATTAAATATTAAAGATAAAAAAAATAACAGAGGTACCAATTTCAACAAAGAGTTATCACAAATTAAAAAAAGAAAACCTAATTTGAAGACGAATAGGATATTGGTTCACCAGAGAGAGGAGTTGTGAGGGTTGGCGCGTTGCCTAGTTCGGATGATGGCGCAAGAGCGACCGCCGGAGAGAGTGTTATAATCTTGAGTATAAAAAATGAGATTGACGTGACTCTGCACCTTGTGTTCGTCATCGGCGAAGATATCACATAGAGCAATGATGTAATCCAGAGGCAATTCACCTGTTATCCGCAGCGCATGGTTGACGCCTCGAAACATGTCTTTGCATACAATACGATTGAAATCGAAGACTCCATAAAGGGACGAATCCAGCGGTGGTGGAGGCACTGGATTCAGTTGTTGCCTCAGGCACTGCTCTATGGGGCTCGGTATGCTCACTGAAGTTGTTATCGTCAGTGCCAAAAGAAGCATCGCAACAGCAATCGCTCGTGAAGACATTGGAACGTGGGAACCTGATTTTGATGCTGAAATCTTAGGGTACTGTTCAATGTTTCAGGTATCTCTTCTTCGATGGATTTGAGAATTTTCGTTCTTCCCCTTTATATAGAATTTAACTATCATCTTTTATTATTCTCTTTAAATTCCCTATCTTTTTTCCCCGGAAAAGAAAATATATTTTGTCAATATCATTATCTTTATATATCTATAATTCTTTATCATATTTTTCAAATATATTTTTATATTAAAAATCAAGTTTATCTTTAATCAGTAAAAAAATTATTATTATCATTGTTATTATTATAATCATAAAATTAAATATAAATAATATTTGTAATTTTATTATAAATATTTTTATTTATTTTATAATTAATTCTATAATTAACAACTTAGTTAAAAAAAATTAATCAAAATAAAAAAAATGATTAAATGTGAAAAACGATAAAATTGATGAAGTAATTATTTTAATTTAGAAAAACTTTAATAAAATTGAAAAAAAATGATTATCTCAATTTAAAGTTATTTTTATTTACAAGATAAATTAGAAAAACAAAAATATGAACACTAAAAAAAATCTTTATATATAGATAATAGATGTAATTATTTAATTATGAAATTAAATATAAATAATTTTTATAATTTTATTGTAAATATGTTTTATTTATTTTATCGGTAACTTTATAATTAAAAAATAGTTAGGTTTTAAAAAATTGATCAAATTAAAAAAGACCGTTACATTTACAAAAATAATAAAATTAATAAAATAATTATTTTAATTCAGAAAATAAATTTAAAAAATAACTATGGAAAAAAGGAGAATCTCTCATAATAGATATATAAACTGTAATTATTATTCCTTGATAATGTAAAACAGTTTTACACTACCCGTTGATTACTAATTACCACCATTATATCTTTTAAAATAACAAACATAAAAACTAACAACCTTATCATAAATAATAATTAAATTATATCTTTTAAATTATTAAACATAAAAGATTGGACATGTGAAGTTTGGTTCAATCAAAAGATTGAAAAATATGCATCTTATAAATGCGTATGATGAAAATGAATGTTCTATATATTTGTGTTGAAGCAAAATATGCAAAGAAACCTTTTAATCTGTCACTTCCAGAAGCATTGAATTGCTTGAATTGATACATTCTGACTTGGCTGATTTTAAAAACACAATGAGTAAATGTGGCAAAAAATATAATATAACTTTTGCTGATGCCTTTTCCAGATATACGAAAATTTATTTTTCAAATCAAAAGACGAGGCTGTTAAAATGTTTTTAAAATATAAATCTGAAGTAGAAAATCAATTTGAATAAAAATATTAAAAAGGCTTAGGTTTGATAGAGGTGTAAATATAGTAAGAATTTTCTTAAAGCATTATGCATTGAAAATGACAATGGTATTATACATCAAACTTATTCTTATACACCTATCTCCAATGCATAACGAAACACATTCAAATTATTTTTCTCTCTTATACATTCTAAAGAGTGGATTAGTGATTTGCTGTGAACATGATGTTGGTACAAATTAATTACTTATCATGGAAAATCATAGCTAAACAACTTGAATGTTCGCAGTGAATTAGTTTCTTGAACTTTGAAATAACTTCATGATAAAAAAAAAAAAAACTTTACATGACTTGAAGTACTATTAACAAGAGTTGTAGGAAATCAATTAGCCTTATAGAAAGCTATGATGGGATCATAAATAATTTGGTTAGCATTGACAGCCCTAACAAAATCAAGGTGAGCATAATCTTCTTTGAACAGTACCACAAGCTTGTTCCCATCATGATGTTGGAGGTCATTGAGCAAAACCTGCACATCATTTACATCAGATAGCAGGTCTTGCCCTCCATAGGTCACAAAAAGAGGGAATTCATTTGGAATGGCTGTCATGTCATAAAGAGGAGGAACTGCTTGTCCATAGTGCTTCATGTTATCTCCTTCATCACCGTAATCATATTTTGCTATTTTTCCAGTTTTGATCACTGTTCCAAATCAATAGGAACAAATATCAACAACAACATATTCATGTAGAACCAAGGAGCCTGTCTTTTATAAATATCAAGTCTTCATACAAAAAATCTATAAACTAAAATTAGTTTATATAAGGTTAATTTGTAAAAGTATTCTTGTTTTAGTTTATGAATAAATTAGTTTTAACTTATGGAGTTTTTCCTTTTCCTTTTTTGTTTTTCCTTATTTTTTCATACAAGTTCTTATCTATAAATTTATTGAAATGGGTCTTACAAGAATGCATAAAAGAAATGTTTCAAAATCAAATCACATAACAAAAATGTTACCGACTAATAGACTTACTTTGAGATAGGTGGATCAAATTCTTGGTTGCGGTTGGCTCAGAAGAGACATCAGTCATGGATGAATTTAGGCAGCAGTTTGGACCTAAAGTTTGAGTGTAAGAATATAGAAATATAGTGTAATTATTTTCATGAATCAGAATCATAATATATACATAAAGTGAATTTATTTTCTGGTCAAGTTAGTAACATTTATAGCACCTGTGACAAGTGACATTAGGTTTGAGCAGTTCAAGTTCAGTTTATTGCAGATGTTTTCCACAAAATTTGATGCAGCACCCCCCCTGCTCATTAGGAAACATTGCAACTACTCATACACTTTGCAAAAAGAGATAGCAAATTTCAAAGATCAAGGTTTTTTCTGGTACCCGTTTGGATTGAATTCACGGATTCCTAACCAGTACATGTCCTGTCATATTAAGAAAAAGGAAAATATTTTCATCAATCAAATTGTATTCAGTAGAAATTTTAATTCCAAGACAAATCATCTTCTATCTCTCACATTAGCTATAAATGTATCAGCTGCAATCTTTGTCACCAGTGATGAAATTTGATTCATATGAGCAATTGGGCAAAGAAGTGAAGCTGATCTTAACATGTTCAGCCCTTGTCCTTGCGACAAAGCAGCTAAAGCCATTAAGGTTCCCTGAAATTTCAGGTCATTATGTTAAACTCATACAAACTAGAAATATGACATTTTTAGACTCTACAACATTATACAGGAACTACAACTATGTTCAATATTACGTAAGAGAATCTAAAAAGAAAAACAGAAACAAATTAAGAACTCACCAAGGAATGACCTGCATAGTGCATTGTCTGACCAGTATAGTTGTAGACATATTGGACGAAAGCAGAAAGATCATAATCGGCCAATTCATCCCAAGACCAATCCCAATAAGCCTACACATAAGAATGAAGAAAAGCAAATTATCCATCACATAGTCTGAAACATGAAATGCATATGTATATATCTATTATTCTCATAAGAGAAAGAACCTGGTCATTAGTATCAAGTGATTTATGGCCGTTGCTGTACTTTGTCCCACGAACATTGGCAAGCCACACATCAAACCCATTATCTGCTAAGATAAACCCCAATGATTCATCTGGAGAATTCACCAGCCATGTTGAAGCATCCTGTCACCACACCTCACAAGTTAATTACTCAATGTTATAACATCACTTCTCAGATTTTCATGTTCTTTATATTGTTTAGTTTTCTCATTTCTTTTCAATCATCACTGTTAACTGTACGTTCAAAAAGGGTAAATCACCACTCTGATCCTTAAAGTATACAATTCAATCATATTAGTCTCTCAACCTAACCTTTTATAGTTTAGTTACTTTCAGGAACAAAAATGTTACATTGTTCTACACTTTTAAAGGCATAGAAAACAAACAATGTTTTTTGCTACTACTATTACGTGTCTATCTCTGCATTAACACAACTTACACTAAAGATGCCATGCTGCAATAGCACCGGCGGTTGATCGGCCTTCTTGCCGGACCGCCCAGCTGGCATCCTCTGCAGGCTTAGGATGTAGCCATCCTGAGTTGTAACCTGCCTCCAACAGAAACAATCACTGATCAAAATGCCTTCACAATCATCACCAAGTAGATTCAACAGAACGGTAGCATGTGTACGTACCTTGTGTTCTTCACATGTGTAACCTTGTGTCTCTACCATAGTTTTGCAGATACCATCAACATTATCATCAATAACTGGATAAGATGTGAGCCATTGGTGGCCCAGACGAAGTGTTTTTCTCCCTTGAGCTCCTGCTGCCATGCAAAGCAGGACTAGTGAAAACAGACTAACAACAACGTCGGCCATTGGAAAAATGTGTTTGTTTATGTTCCATGGATTGTGAGACGACAGTTATATATGCATGGAGAAAGTTGAAGACGGCTGTGCCTAAGATGCTTGTAACATGTCTTCATTCTCATTGTTAACTCAACGTTCAAACCAAGGCACTGAAATGGGTATGGATGATTATTACGTTATCCGATGTAGCAATTAGCATGAGTTATTAATAAACCACACATAATTCTAAATTACGGTCATCATGGCTCTATACCGACGGTGACTGCGGTCGTTATGGAGATGCTATTATATGTTTGTATCCAACATATAAAAATAATTACATAATTATGTCAAGGGTGTTTATAGTATTTGTAAACTTAATAAATTTTAATTTTAAATTTTAAATTTATGTGACACTGATTAATGAATAATTTTTTTATTATAAATATTATTATTTCAAACAAAATATCACAAATAGATTTTTTTATAATTGCATTTAATATTGTATTGTTATACTAATTATTATTTCAACCCAAATATTATTAATACTTCTTTTGTTATAATATATTCTTTACTGTTTTATTATTAATATAATTTGATTATATGTACACTATGGATGCTCATAATATAATGTTAAAGTCTCACCCTAATATCATGGTAAGGAAGCTTTTTTTGGAACAAATTACGTTAGTTTAATACGTGGAAGCCTGCTGCTATTTTGACCTGTCTCACACGACACTTCAACTGTCCTATGGTAACTTAATCAAAGGTCAAAACTAAAAATCACTTATGATAAATTTATTTAATAGAATCAGGTTTATATAATCCAAATATGTGTCTGATATAACCAGTTCAGACAACTAACCTTTTTGAAAAATAAAAACAAGACACGTGTAAAGATTTTCTACTTGAAAACATTTGGCACTATATTTTTCTATTTGATAGTAATTAACTCAAAATTATAATATTTAAAAAAAAAATCATCCTTATCTCATATTTAATCTCTTTTAATCAAATAAGTATTTGAGACTATTGTCATCCGTAAAAACCTCAAATATATAACACTATAAATATAATGTCTCCTTTGAATGCAAAAAAAAAATAACACTTAGTTTTAGTTTTAGATCACTCATGTGCTCATACAAGCTGCTTATGCTACTATATATCCTTTTATCTTGCATAAGAACACACACTAGTCGTATTCTTGAAGCATAAATATATCCAATAGAATCAAGTAATTCTTAAAAACAAGAGAAATAGTTAATCTTTTCTTGAGTTTACATTTTTCTGTCCATACAAAAGTATGACCTTTCTTGGTGAGTTGAGTTTGAAACACATGAAAAATTCTAGTGGGGTTGGGGTTGAGTATACTTTTTAAAATTTTTTTGCAAATAAGTATTAAACATTTGAGATTTTGAACACTGTTTAACAAAGTGTTTAAGAACACAACTAAACAAGACAAGCTTATGCTTATACCGGTTAACTCAAACTGATTTACGTCCAATTCTCCCTTAAACAAACTTAAGGAGTTTCACTGATCATTAAAAAATTACAATAAGTATTATCATTCTTGGTTTACAAACTACCCAACTGGATAGACGAGTTTATCCTCCTGGGTCAACACTAGTCTTCCTAACTAGATCTTTTAACTCAACTGAACTAAACAACCAAATGTTTTGATTCTTTTCAGAATTTACAAATACAATAAAAGTGTTTTAGAAAAAACAAGTACATATCAAAGCTCTCGATGAGAGTATGTTTTTAGTACAATGAAATCCATATAGTTGTAAAACTTTTTCTTAAACAAAGAAAACATTAGACGATCGAAGCTTCAAGAGAAACAACGTAAGATTCAAAGATCAATTCATTTTTTTCATCTTTTCTTCGAGTCCTCTTTAATCACCTTCTTCGAGAAAGATCCGTTACACAGACACAACAAAAAAATCGTTGAATACTGATGGATAATTACCGACTGGCCACTGTCTTTCGGTAAAAGTGCTTTAACGACGGACACTTTGATTGGTATTTACTGAAGGAATATTTTGTTAGTAAGGTAATCATATTTTAACTTAATAACGAATCATTGACCTTCAGTATGATCTTCGATGATAAAGGAAAACAATTTCTCTTTTCCCTCCTCTTTTCCTCGTCTTCTTCATGGTTCGTTCTCCAAAGCTTTTTGAGGAATCTTGACCATGGATGCATGCAGCGTGAAATTCTGGTGGTTGTTGATGTTATTGAACTCCATTGCCCTAGTTCATCCACTAGGTGTAGTGCCCTAGGTCAGTCACGAACACCTTTGCCCTTGTTCGTAACCCTTGCTTGTCACGAAGCTGGATTACCCTAAATTGTGGTTGGGTTTTTATTTGTGGTGGCTGTAGTTGGTGCCAATAGGAGGAAAAAGGTGTGAATTTCTCTTGTCCTACCCCTTTTGATGTTGTCTTCGAGTTTTGCGATTTCCTCTTTCGATTTTCGTCATTGATGGACTATGCCTTCACCTTCACCGATTATGTTCTTATATTGAACTCCAATGTTGTTCTCTTTGCCAACCTCAATTCCCCTAGGTCGTCCTCAACCTGCATTGCTCTAAGGCCACTTAAGGACAGTTCTGTTGTGAGAGAACGGGTGGTGGTCCAAATAGGATGTTGTCGTTGAGATATACTTGTTGAGGGACGTTGCTTTCAACTTCAGTGGAGTTTTCCTATGTTGCCATGGTGAATAGAGGCTGCTATTGTCGAGCCAACTGTGATCGGGGGAATCCAAAGAGAGGCCCTACTGTGCAAGTCAATAATAACTGTCCAAATTGAAACCCTAGTATGGAATTTGTTCAAATTGAAACCCTTGTGCAATCTGTCCAAATTCAATCCTCAATGTTGTGTGGATTTTTCCCAAATTGAAGCCCCTGTGTTGTGTGCAATGACATTAACATTTCGTTGTTGTTTTGTGCAATGAATAGGCGTAGCATTTTAGGTATGTTATTTTTTAATTTTCAGTTGAGCAATGTTTAGGATGCTAATTGAATCATTGTCTGCATCACAGATTGGTTGATAGCGTTGTCACGCTTATTTTGTTGTCATTCGTAGGTGGAAATGGTGGTTTTAGGTTTTGTCCTTTGTCTTTGTTGGTTAGGGTGCATTGTTCATGTTGTCTCACAATTTCAGACTTGTTTATGGAATTGGATATGCATAATTGCATTTGAATTTATAAAAGCATACTTTATATTTATTCTTCTCGCTATGTTTGACAGGTTTCTTAGGCAAAGAGATAGTCATCTTGGAATAGAGGTAGTAAATACTTTAAGTGTTATTCATTGAACTGTGTTATGGCCTTTGTATTGATTTTTCTTGATTCCATTGGGTTGGACATATGTGTTTGTTGTATGAGTGTGTAGTGATCCAAATTATGTAAATGTTTATACCTCATGCGAATGTACCTTATAAATTCTTTTGGTTTGAAGTGAAACTTGCGTGAATGGGGGATGATGGAGAAGGAGCCTCTCACACTCTCAGAAAGAAGGAACCCATAGATATAAAACGAAAGAGAGAGAGGATGGTGTGCAATCAATGGTTCGGAGCAATTTTTTGTTAATGGTTGCAATTAATCAAACTGTAAAATATAGCTAATAATCACAATAGCAAAGATTAGGGTTCCATTAATACCTTCTCTCTTTTTCCCAAAACCCTAAATGAGAGAAAAATGTAGAAGACCACGACACAAGACTGAAAACAAGTTGACGAGATCAAAGCATTACAAGGAGACTAACAAGAGCACGAGAGCACGAAATGACGAGATTAGATAAGGAGAGAAAAGAAATAGAAACAAAAGAAGAGAAAAACAAGAGAGTGAGATGTAACAAGAAGGATGAGGAACAATACTAAAAAGAGGAAAGGCATAACAAAATCAAATATATTATGCCACCTAAATGACTAATCATAGTATCTCTTTTTTAAATTAAAAATAATATATTAAATTTTTATTTTATTTCGAAATTATCATTAGTCTCACTTATTATAATCACTTATTATAAGTATTAATAATAATCGACATAATTTCTTTTATCATATTTAAAATTGTATTATCATTTCACACACAAATTACGATCTAAGGTTTAAATATTACAAGTTTATACTTTTTTTTAATATTTTAAAAAGGAGTAATTTATATGAGATCACTTTGATGATATGTTTTTCTCTTTTATTAATTAGTTTCAACATGCATAAAAAAAGGCCTAAATGCTTACTTCGTCTCCATATTAAGAGGTGAATTTTTGTTTAGTACCCGGTTTTAAAAATGAAGTCATTGGGTCCCTATGTTATAAAAAATATATGTATAAGGTCCACAAAGGAAAAAACAAGTTTAACAAATCATCAAAGAAAAAGCTGAACAAGAGAAAAAAAAAGCTGGACAACAGCATTTAACGGACAACAGAAGAGAGAAGAGAACAAGTATGACCACATCAGCATGGACTTAATGTCATTGCTGTCAACTTAAGGGACAGGACCTTATTCATACACTTTTCATAACATAGGGACTCAATGTCTTCATTTTTAAAATCGGATATTAAACAGAAATTCACCTAAGAAGACGAAGTAAGCATTTAACACAATAAAAAAACTAACTTAATTAATGATTTGACATGGTTGTTGGAGTCTTTCAATTATAACGCGCTTTATGAGCATTGAGTCTTTTGGGACTCGCTTTAGTTACAGAGAAAAAAAAAATTATTTTGAAGCAAAAGCACGTCCATTTATAGTTCATAATTTTTTATAATATTCCAAAAAAAAAAATTACTCTCCCAAACATGGCATGACAGAACGCTAGAAAATTTGTTTTTATACAGTAAACATCGCTTTGGTTCGTGTGCTTAAAGAAAAGTAATACACAATCTAAAGAAGTGTCCCCACTGCTTATCCTAAAATAAAAAATTAAATCTTATTTTCATTTTCTTTTTACACCTACTTTTTCTTCTAACAACCCAAACTTTTTTCCTTTTCCTCTCTTCCCATGAATAATCCTTTTACATTTAGAGAAAAAGAAAAAAAATTAAGAAGTTAGTGATAGGTGTTATTTTGATTTACCATAATAAATTATTATTTATTTAAATATAATTTATTTTAAAAATTAAATTAATAATTTATAAGAAAAATGAGAATATATTTGCACTGCATATATTTTGCACTAGTAAACTAATACTATTTATTATATGGCATTATGGTATGAAAATATTAAGAAGTTCATAGAATAACAATGCAATAGAAAGCTGATAAAGGAGAAAAAAGAGAAAAGAGAAGCCAGAAAAAAGTAGGCTGAGAAGGATATCAAATTCTCATTATTTTGGGAAGAGATACAGAAAAATAAATATATAGGAAAGGAAACTGAAACAGAATGACATAAACTAAAACAAAATAACAGAAACTATAATCCTAACGGTAAACCAAGCAGTATAGGTCAATGAGACCGATCGGTGTAATGAATCAACACAACCGAGCGATTTAGGTTAGTGATACCGAGCGGTGCATTGAGTCAATACAAGAGCGATCGTCACAATAGTATAACCGAACGGTGTAATGAATCAACACAACCGAGCGGTGCATTGAGTCAATACAAGAGCGATCGACACAATACAAGAGCGAACGATATATATGTTATCAGGCCCCCTTAAGCTGGGCGTAAATATTTTGAAGACCCAGCTTGGAACGCAAAAGTTGAAAAGCAGGAGGAGGTAAAGGTTTAGTTAGTATGTCAGTTATCTGCATGGTTGAGAAGATAGGAAGTAATTTGATCAATCTAGCAGCAACCTTTTCACGAACAAGATGACAGTCAATATCAATATGCTTTGTGAGTTCATGAAAAACTTGATTAGAGGCGATTTGTATTGCAGATTGATTGTCACAGTAGACAAGAGAAGGAGAAATGTAAGGAACGTGTAGATCATGAAGAAAGTAAGTGAGCCATTGGAGTTCACACACTGTGCTGGCTAGCGAGCGATATTCAACCTCAGAAGAGCTACGAGAAACAGTCGATTGTTTCTTGGAGTGTCATGAAATGAATGAACTTCCGAGGTAGACAACGAATCCAGTGACCGATGAACGAGTATCGGGACAAGTGGCCCAATCAGAATCACAGAAGGCTTTTAGTTGAATGGTAGAATTATGTGGGAGAAAAATACCAGCACCAGGTGTACCTTTGAGATATCGTAAAATACGAGTAGTAGCTTGTTGATGAGCATATGTTGGAGCATACATGAACTGACTGGGGTGATTAACAACAAAAGTAATATCCGGACGAGTGGTGGTAAGGTATATGAGTTTTCCAATGAGTCGACGATAGGAAGCAACGACAACATCATCCAATGACCGATGGGTAGGTAAAGGTGGTTGTTTGTTAACCATGGGAGTAGGGACAGGGGAGCAGTCAAGCAAGCCAATTTCAGTAAGGAGATCCAGAACATACTTTCGTTGGCTAAGATGGATTCCTTTGGAGTTGTGTGCAACCTCAAGACCGAGAAAGTAAGTTAAATTACCAAGATTCTTTATACGAAAGGTAGAATGGAGAACGTTGGTAATACGTTGTATTTCTCCATTATTGTTGCCGGTTATGATGATATCATCAACATAAATGAGAAGTGCCGTAATGTAATCATCATCATGTTGCAGAAAAAGAGAATTGTCAGAAGTGGAACGAGTATAATTATTTGAGAGTAAGAAATGATGTAGCTTAGCATACCATTGTCGGCCAACTTGTTTAAGACAATATAAAGACCTTTGCAGTTTGCAACCTGATTTGTAGTTGAAGTGGTAAGGCTAGGAGGAACTTTCATATAGACATCTTCATGAAGATCACCATGTAGAAAAGCATTGTTAACATCCAATTGTTTGAGTGACCAATTCTTGGAAGCATCAATGGCAAGAAGAAGCCGAACAGTAGTGAGTTTGGCGACAGGTGCAAAAGTATCGAAGCAGTCTAACCCTTCAATTTGGTTATATCCTTTGGCAACCAGACGTGCTTTATATCGGTCGACCGAGCCATCAGAGTTATATTTGATTTTATAAACCCATCGACAACCAATAGCAGTTTCATTAGGTGGTAAAGTGGTTAGAACCCAAGTATTATTAGCCTGTAGAGCATCAAGCTCAGCACACATAGTAGTAACCCATTGGGGTTGTTTTGAAGCAGCAAAATAAGATGTTGGTTCAATATTAGATGAAATAGATAAAATGGTATGCTTAAAATGAGTAGAAAGACGATCATAATTAAGATAATTCTTGATAGGATAGCGAACAATACTGTTAGTTTTAAAATCATTTAAATAAGCAGGAATCTTACGTGGTCTAGAAGACTGTCTTATAGTAGCAGAAGTATCATTACCACTATCATCAATTGGAGTGATATCTGTGGATGTCTTATGAGGAATGTCATTAGTGCAAGGAATAATTGGATTAGATAAAGTGTCACCAGTAGTATAACCGATCGGTAAAAGATCATCATAGTTATTGGTGTAATTATTGGGCAAAGGTAGAGATAAAGAGTTGTCGGTTTTATGAGTATTTTTATATGGGAAAATATTTTCATGGAAAATAACATTACGGGATATATCAACCTTATGGTTTTTGAGATTTAAAAAGAGATAACCTTTCATGTGCTGTTTAAAACCTAAGAAAATACCAGGGACAACACGATCATCAAACTTCTTTCTGTGAGCACTAATGGTGTTGGCATAATAGAGACAACCAAAGATACACAACATTGAGAGGTCACAAAGAGATCCATGAAGACGTTCGTATGGTGTATCATTCTGTAAGACATGTGTGGACATCTGATTGATCAAAAAAACATGTTGGGCTGCATAACACCAGAAAACAGTTGGGAGATGTGAGTGAAAAAGTAAGGCATGAGTGATATTTAAGATGTGTTGGTGTTTACATTCGACAACACCATTTTTTTCAAGAGTTTCAACACAAGTAGTGTGATGATTAATGCCCTTGTTGGAAAAAAGATCATGCATAATGAATTCAACACCATTGTCAGTTCGTATAGTTTTTACCTTTTTATTGAATTGAGTTTCTATATTGCAAAGAAAAGTAAGAATGTGATTTTTAACAGGGATCCCATATATCAATGTGCAGTAAATCAAAAGAAGACAATGAATGAGATTTACTAGCAGTGTAAGGGAGTTTCTTTTGTTTAGCTCGATGACACACATAACAAGGAACCTGAGTATCATTTTTTATATAAGCATGTTTGTTTTTTAAAAGATGTAACCTGTCATTTGAAAGGTGCCCAAGACGAGCATGCCATAAATTTGGATTCTGAATAGAGCAAATTAAGGACTGCAACTAGTATCATGTTTACAAGCAGATGAGTCAAAGAGGTATAAGCCATTGTGGTGTCTAATCAAACCAATCTTCTCTTGACTTTGTGTGTCCTGCATAATGCAGCCATAAGAAGAAAAAATTAATGTACAATTAAGGTTTGCGATAAGCTGTGAAACAGAGATAAGATTGAAAGAAAAGTCAGGTATATAGAGGACCTTAGAGAGACAAAACTTAGGATTTAACCGAACGGTACCCTTGTAATGAGCATGTATAATTTTGCCATTGGGTAAAGTGATGGGAATAGGAGTAATCTTTTGATAGAAAGAAAAAGATTTTAAAGAAATGCAAACATGGTCGGTGGCACCAGAATTAAGAAGCCATGTATTAGCAGAATGCACTTGAAGAGCTGAAACAATATTACCTGGAGAAGTGTTTGTGGAGAGTGTTCCGATTTGATTGATGTGCACATTAGGACCGTTAGGCTCATATTACTTGAATAATTCTGCGACAATCTGATATTGTTGAGGCGTGAGTTGAATGGTCTCGGTAGAAGGTCGTTCTTAATCCAAGTCATTCGGTTGATTATCACCATGAGTGGATGAAACAACATTGTGAATCTGGCTGATCTTGTTGTTGAAAGGCTTATGACCAGAGGATAACCATGTTTCTTGAAACAAACATCTATGGTGTGCCCAGTTTTATGACAATAAGTGCGGATCTTACGAGTATTGTTATTTGCGGTTTTGACCGAATGATGATGTTGACTGGGGAAGCAATGTTTTTTGAAGCAATAACTTTCTTGGTGGCCGACCCGGTTGCAATAAGTGCAAGTAACAGGAGTAGAACCGTTCAGTGGGGATGAGAAATTAGATTATAAAGTGTATTTCACGGGAGCAGTGACATGGTCGGTCACTAACTGACGTTCTTGTTGAATAACAAGTGACAATTTTTGGAAATGGGAGGAAGAGGATCAAGAAGAAGAATATGAGATTTAATGTTGGTATAGTTATCATTCAAACCTCGTAGAAGTTGCATGGCACAATCTTCATGTTTCCGTTGAGAAAGAATCGAAGAAACGGTACAAGAACATTTGTGCTGACAAATGCAGACGGGATCTGGGCGGAAACTGTCAAGTTCATCCCAAATAACTCTGAGTTTGGTGAACAAGTCGATGACGGAGAGCTCGCCTTGGGACAGGGTGGTAGCTTCCATTTGTAATGTTGAAATTCTAGCAAGATCACCTTGGGCAAAGTGGTTCTTCGGGTCATTCCATATATCAATAGCACGATCCATCCATATGAGGCTTTCACGAATGGAAGGAGAAACAAAATGCAGGAGCCATGAAATAACCATACTATAGCAGCGGAGCCAAACAAGGAAGGAAGCATTAGTGTTGGCAAGTTGAATAGTTGATCCAAGAACAAACTCTACCTTGTTCTTGGCAGAAAGAGCCGTAATGAAGGATTTGCTCCATGAATGATAGTTTGTGGTGTTGAGAACAGGTGATACAAGGGATAATATGGCAGGGTTTTCATTGGGGTGAAGGTAAATATATGAATGGATAAAATCTTGGCTTGAGGGATGTGATTCAGTGGTTGCCATTGAAGGAAGGAAGAACAAGAACAAGAGTGCAAAATATCAGAAAATAGCGGAGATTTCTTCTGATACCATCATAGAATAACAATGCAATAGTGGAAAAAAAAAGCTGATAAAGGAGAGAAAAGAGAAAAGAGAAAAGAGAAGCCAGAGAAAGATATCAAGTTTTCATTATTCTAGGAAGAGATACAGCGATCATCACAACAATATAACCGAATGGTGTAATGAATCAACACAACCGAGCGGTGCATTGAGTCAATACAAGAGCAATCAGCACAATACAAGAGCGAACAATATATCTGTTATCAGAAGTGAGTTTTTAAGCTTAACTCAACCCCACAAAATCGGCTTGTAAGGTGAGGTTTGTACCTCACTTATATATTATAAATTGGCCTTATCTCTAGTCGATGTGGGACTTCTAACACACTCCTTTCACGACGAAGTATAGACATCTCGTGTGTGATAGTAGAAATTGGGTGATTCGATAGTGGCCCAACAACGGGTGGAAACAGAAATGCCTACTTATAACTCACTAGAATAGGCTATAACCATGACTTTGATACCATATTAAGAAATGAGTTTTTAAGCCTAACTCAACCCTATAAAACCGGCTTGTAAGGTGAGGTTTGCACCAAACTTATATATTATAAATTGATCTTATCTCTTGTGGGCTTCCAACATGGAATGCTTTAAAAAGAATACATTTGGCTGTGGAGAATGTTTTCTTGCATACACCAACTCTATGTGCCAAATTGTTTGAATTTTGCACAAATGAATCACTAGTAATGGTAAATTTCATCACAGACCCACATATCAAGAAGTACATGGATGGTTCACGCAGAAAGGGTTCATATTTTTGGTCCAAATTCAAAACTTAGAGCAAAATTATCAACTTTTTCTTAATATTTTTGAATTTAATATTGAGTCTCTTTCACGTTCGAGTACTAGCACTAATTTGATTTGTCAAAGATATAAAAAAGAAGGAAGGAAAGGACGTTCTTTTCGGGCTTATCATCTATATTTATCATTATCTAAAATAGTACTCAAAGAAAGCAGCGTAATGGTAACAACCACCATTCATTGTGCATTTTATTAGGAGAAAAACTTAACTTTAGTAAGGTGGACACTTTTTCTAATTCATGTTTAAAGTTTTACCATAATAAAATATGATTAATTTAATAGTATCAAAGCAAAGTTTTAGATATAATTAGAAACAACATCTTTAATAGCATAGATACTTTATATTAGTTTTATTTTATTTTATGTTGAGGATCCATAGGTTTTGTTTGAACTAGAGGAGAATGGAAAGAAATAAAGGAAGAGAAAAATAATGAAAAAAAATTGTTTCTATCAAAAGAAAGAGATTAGAAAATGATTGGAAATATTATAACAGATATAATTGATGTAATAGAATAATTTTTTATATATATTTAAAAAAATAATTTACAAAATAATTTCTTTTAAAAATAATTTGATATAGAAATAATCTTTAAAATATAAACTAGAGTTATAATATATTTTATACTAAAATAAAATGTAATCATCACATATTAATAAATAAAAAAGTATATTTCAAAATATTAAAATAAAATATTTAGTAAAATATAAAGGTTAAATTCATTTATTTTATTTTATTTATTATTTTCATATTTTATTTTAATTAATTAATATATAATGTCATAATATATTAATAACATAATAATCATAAATTTTTGGTATAAAAATGTAAGCAGTTATAAAATATTTTTAAGAGATTGTGTATTCAATATTACCATATTATAACATAATCTATTATCTTATAATTGTTGGAGCATACAATGCAAAGAAATTTACATTGCTTTTTTAACACAGTGGGGCTTATATAAGTTTTTTATAACTAAATCTAACAAGCTAAAAACATCTTCCTCTATAGCATTGTAGTATATTATGGTTCTTCCTCTTTAGGATGTTTTGACTATTAAGATTACTTAAAAAACACTTCTTCAAGGTCAATGTCTAATGAGCAAGTATTTTTTAAAAGTTACTCAAAGCTAGTAATCTATATGATGCATTTTGTCCACTAGTTATTGCGAGACAAAGATAAGTCTTTTTTTTCTTCATGTTGCATTTATCCATGTTAATTCGTAGATACACTAGTACAGTTAAAGGAAATGGCACCAGTTATTTTCGCTGGCATCGGTTCCTGAACCGAGACATATTCAGGCGAGGTAAAAAGTGGTAGACTTTATGCCTCGGTTTTGAAACGAGACAAAAAATGGTACGATTCGACCTCGGTTATTAGAATCGAAATTGTTCCTCTCCCTCTACTGCCTCGGTTGGAGGCTGAACAGAGGCAGTAGGGTCCTTTTTTATTTTTTTTTCCTTCTTCTTTGGCCAGTCATATAATTTTAATTTTGGTGTCTCGGGGTCGGTCTCCTTGACAAAGTTAACAGCACCTCCAATGAACTTGATCATGCTCAGATTCAAAACCAGACCAAACCAGACCAAACAAACGTACAAAGGAAGCAAGTAAAACAAATCAAAACAAAATCTCAGATTCAAAAGATCATTCTCAGATTCAATTCAACAAATCAAAACAAAATCTCAGATTCAAAAGATCATTCTCAGATTCAATTCAACAAAATGCAAAACTACTGATGCAAAACTCTACTGAAACCAAATGCAAAACCCAAAGCAGCTACGGTCAAAAGCTCTCCAGCGACAGTCACAGCTGCCTGAAACCCGAAGCAGCTACCCGAAGCGGCGCTCATGAGCATCGTTCCTCCGCCCTCCGCATTTTCCTCCACCGCTTCTCCTTCTCCTCCGCCGTCATCAAACCCTAATTCGCACCACCACCATCAACATCAGAAAAACCCTAATCTGACCACTACCACCACCACTATCACCGCCGCCACCATTGACGCACCACCACCGCTTGCTCCTCTAGAGGCGACGTATTCGTAGGAGATTTTGGAGCAGTAGTCTTCAGAGCGAGACAGAGAGAGCGACGGAGCGAGAGAGCGAGACTGAGAGAGCGACGGAGCGAGAGAGGCGACAACGAGGGAGGCGAGACCGAGGGGAGGGAGGCGAGACCGAGGGGAGGCGAGAGCGAGGGGGCTAGATTTTCGTTCAATTTGGGGAAAAATTTTGGGGAAATAAGAGGCTTATATGCCTTGGTCCTTCTTGGGCCTGAGGTAGTAGAGACTTATACGCCTCGGTCCTTCCTACCAACCGATGCAGTATACCCCTTCCACCTCGGGTTTCTCTTAACCGCGTCAGAAACCGCTAATTAGGCACCTGTTGCTTTCACAACTGAAGTGGTAGCCCTTTTTGGCACCGGTCTAGTCTGAACCGAGACCTATAAGGTCTCGTTAATAACGAAACTACCACCGTGTCTAAATAGAAAGAGATTTAATGTAAAAAGAGGTCTATTGTGCGAGTTTAAAAGCACATTTTGTACTAGTGATATACATTAAATGCTTTTTATGTAACATTAATTTTATATCCATTCTCTAAGCATACACTATATACTTTAGCCTATGAGACCTAGATAAGTTTTATCCAAACTAAAATAAAAGGTAAGACCGTACAAGACTAATGATGTAGCAAATAGTGTCTTTTTAAAAAGGTTCAAGGTAGATTTGATGTAATAGTAATTACAACCCTTGCTTGGCATAAAACTTCATGATGGGAGGAGTACACACAATAATGTTAAGTAGGTTAATTACGTGATTGTTATCATGAGGTTATAGAATTTGTCTCCTTCAACCAATATACATAGAACTCCTAATGTTGACTCTTTTCGTTATATTTTCCAGAAGTGATGACCAGATATATGTATCCTCTAGCATGCACTCTTTAGCCTAAAAAATCTGATTAATAACTTTGTATATATTTATTGAGGTAGTGCGGAATGTCATTCTTTATAAATGTTACCAAAACAACATATCAGTTGAGTTACCTTAATATGATTTTCCGAACTTCCCAATTAGTGATATGGACTATGACCACCATTGGCTCATCTTCTAATACGTCATTATAAGAAAAATTATAATTATTTAAGGTAATGGTGGGATATGAGGTGGCCTTTTGACACTAAATTAGTATATCTATGAAGTTAATTATTTCTCTTTGCAGCAGTTGTCCTTGGTCTTATAGGATATGTTGATTTGTATTTATCATGTGGTTTGAGTTTTCAAATGAAATCCAACATCAGAAGACACATATTTAATTGTATTCAATTAATTTGGAGGTTTATGAATTCAAAAGAGAAATTGAATTAAGAAGTCTAAAACTGAAATTAAAAGAATTAAAACGGATCAATCATATATTCAACAATTAAAGAATTTGAAAATAATATTTCTCTAAAGATTCACATCCAAGTTCAAATAATTGATCAATTTAATCAATTAAATCAATTAAGCCAATTTATACAAATTAAATTCCAATATTTCAATCGATTTCTAATTTAAATTCTAATATTAAAAACACAAATCAATATCACAAAAAGAAAAATTAGAATAGAGAAGAAAAAGAATAAACACATAACATAAAATGATTAGTGAAAAACTCAATTTGTGTTGTTTGATCTTGATTATGGGAATTGATCTTCAAAGGTCTAGCTCTCCATTATTGAACAATAGACAATATAGCAACAAAATAGTACAGTAATTATGAAAAGGCCAAAATGAAAATAGAGAGGAAAAAAGAATAAGAGAAAACTAAAACTTTGAAAACTTTGCAAATGAGTTCTTTCTTTGAAAAGTGCGATGTCAAAGGTTGACTCGTGCCCAAAACTTTAGAATGATTGTTTCAAAACAATCTATGAAACATGCTGGCAAATGTGTACAGCCTAACACCATGCCTTTTAAGGATTTGAAAAATATTGTATACTAAATGGTGTCGTGCGTTAGATAAAAACTAATTTGAGTAACAAAAATGTTGATTTGCTCGTTGGGGTGAGTGGTACCATCATGTTCCTGTCTATGAATAGATGTCAAAATTGAGACGAGTTAACCAATATCGAAGCAAATGATCGATATTCTCTACTATCCTCTTAGCTACTTTCCTCTATCATCTCGTCTATCGCCTTCTTTGTTTAGGCTATCTCAATCGATCCTTGTTGAACGATCTTAGGCAACGACTAATTAGGTTTTCTGTTTTTTGTTTCATATATGCGTTTTCAGCAGGAAGGACATTCCTCTACACTTTTCTTCTTCAAGATTTTCAAGTCACTCTTGAGTTCTCTTATCATTGTCATTTAATCCAATTGTTTTTCCACCTCTTTTACCACTAGTTCATTGCTCATCATGTTTCATGTGGTCACCATTGAGATTAAACTGTTTTCTCAACACAACAGTGGATGCCAAAATGTTCTTGTAGGCCTGAGTTTACACTTAACCCATGTATTTCTTTAAAAGTCCAATCTGCACTAATATTTTCCTTTGTGTTTTTGTTCATTCGTCTTTCTCGCAGACTGGTGAGTCACGTGCAAAAGATATTTCAACATTCAAGTAAGTATTGAGTTTTACAAAATATAATAAATGTAGATAGTTCAAAAGTATTAAATATTTCATCTACATTTTCTATTTATAAGACCCATTGTGAACTTTGACTAGTTTAGTTATGGTCGAATAATTCTTTAACCTTATTTATCATAATAATTTGCATATTAATCTCCTAATGCTATTTCGGTCTTGACTTATCGATTCCAAACTCAATATCGAGAGTCTTGACCATTCGGTTTGATATGTACAAATACCATTAATCGATTGTAAATAATTATTTTTCTTCTAAATTGTGCAGAGTAGGTACAAACCTAGCTTCAAAATTTCCAAATAGAAAAATGTAGTTATTATATGGCATGACACATAATGCTTAAAAAGAAAACACAAGAAAATAAAATGCAGGTCTTTTTAAGTTTGAAATCACAACAGTATAAGCTACAAGAATTGTTGGCCTGTGAAGTGAAAAGCAACACCAGAGAGCGTGAATAAGTGCTCCATCGTTTTATAGAGGTTTAATAGGTTCGGAGGTCCTTATATTTGTGGGTTCGTTTCAATTGGGTCCTCCAATTTTGAAAGTGATCAATTTGGTCCCTAATTTAACAAAATTGAGTCAATAATACCCTTTCCGTTAAATGTAATGGACGGCGTTAACTTTTTAAACATGTAGCATGTTGAGGCATCCTTTTATTTGCAGGTTGCACAGTTTTATTTGAAGGATGCTTCAACATACCACATGTTTAAAACGTTAATGCCGTCCATTGCATTTAACGGAAAGGATATTATTGACTCAATTTTGTTAAATTAGGGACCAAATTGATCACTTTCAAAATTGGAGGACCCAATTGAAACGAACCCACAAATATAGGGACCTCCGAACCTATTAAACCTTTTATAGAAATGGATTTCACAAAACAAAACAAAATTGTTCTTATTTTCACATCTTTCGTTTTGCTCGTACTTTTCCCATAACAGAAACTCATCTTAATTCCCTTTTCCTCTCTTCCCTTTTTAGTCCTTTAAATGTTAAAACACAAGAATAAAGGAAAAAAACTATAGAACTTGATCTGGACGATTAATCATCAATGTTACTGTGATTTATTACATGGTATGCCATGCTTCTTTACCTAAATTCTTTGCCCATTAATCTTTCTCTGTCCAATCGTTTAAATTATTGCACAAATGACCCATTTTTCGTAGTAAATTATGTCGCAGGCCACTAGGTATGGTCCATTGACTTGGACATGCATGCTGCATATATTCTTAACTGTTGACACAAAAATTGTTGAGTCATCCGATGCTGTTGCAGTCTTGCAGAGGCAGAATGTGTTAGTCACTCACTGGATATTTTTCGACAGATGTTTTAGACTTTTAAAACATTTCAGGATATTCATGCATTTAAGTTTCATTATGCATTACATCATGGCAAGCTCATTATGATTGGTTGCCTACATAAGTTCAGAGTGAACCTTTTTTGTCCAAATTTACATCTTAGAGAATTTATTAACTGCTTTTTATTGAATTTGTTGCCCCCTCACTGCCCTATTCTTGCAGGATAAAACAGAAGTTACAACTTTTAGTGCTCTATTGACAAAGATATAGCAAACGAGAAAGGGTGTTTTTTTAGTGCTCTTTTAGCTTATCAATAACAGTACTGAAAAAAAAAACAATAGTAACAAAAATACGAGTATTTTATTTTCAGGGTGGATCCATAAAAATACAAAGTGCAAGCAAATAGTGACACAGACGGGATAGGTGATCGCAGTGCCGAATTTTTCTTTCTATTCTTTCTTTTTCCTGAAAATTCAGCAAATCAGTGGTGAAGGAAACAATATTATACAGGGTTCATTATTTATCTTATGAACCAACATTGATGATTCAGCTATGAACTATATTCTTAAACAGGCACACGTTAACACAAATATGATACGCATACTTATCCAACAGATTGATCAGTGTTTGATCTGAGACAACATGCACCTAACATCCTTTGCGTTAGGCCTCTCTTTGGGATCATCCATGGTGCAAAAGCATGCAATCTTCGCAACCAGAAGCATCTGCTCCTCATACCCATTTTCGAGCAGCTTCGGATCAATAGCCTTCTTGGGATTCTCAGAACTTAAAATATTCCTCAACCACTTGACCAAGCTAATCTCATCAGTATGCTGAAAGAACTCGTCGGAAGGAAGCTTCCCAGTCACCAACACCCCAAGGATTACTCCAAAGCTGTAGATGTCACACTTATCAGTGAACTTAAGTATCTGGTGATACTCAGGAGCAATGTACCCCACAGTACCAGCCACTTTGGAGGTGGTTACGTGAGTCTTGTAATCCGGCATTGCCTTAGCGAGTCCAAAATCAGCTATGCGTGCTTCCATGTCATCATCAAGAAGAATATTTCCAGGCTTGAGATCCCTGTGAATGATGCGAGGGCTGTGATTCATGTGAAGGTATTCAAGTCCAGCAGCAACACCAAGCATGATTCTATGCCGTGCAAACCAATCCAGCTCTCCCTCACCGTTTTGAACCTTTTGCAGCAAGTCCAGCAAGCTACCATTCTTCATGAACTCATAAACGAGGTAGTGGCAATCAGGCCTAGAAACATGCGCTAACAGAGGCAGAAGGTTTCGGTGTCTAATTTGTCCCACAGTGTTAATCTCAGACCGAATTTGCCTCATTTTCTTATGCATAGCCTTGCTATCTTCCTCTGCTAATTCAGCAGCATCTTTGGGAGGTTGAATAACTTTCTTTATAGCAATCATTTTGCCATTGCTTCCTGGTAACTCAGCCTTGTAAACCTCTCCACAGCCACCGCGTCCAATGACTTCCATCGAAGCGAGTCCGTCTTCCTTCTCCAAGAAGGCCAAATCCTCTGCTTTCTTAATCAAGGGACTAAAAATATCAGGACCCGCTCTCTTTCCTCTTCCTTTGATCAACGCCAAAGCCAGTTTGAACAACAGAGAAAACACGAACCCTGATAAGGTTCCAGCCAGTGCCCCTGCCAAAAACCCGAGAATCCACCCCAGGAGTTTTCTCTTAGTGTGCTTGTGTTTATGATGGTTAGGTGAAGGACCAGGTGCCGATGCAGGGGAAACATTAGAGGCTTGGGAGTTTCTCTTGCTTGAGGCAGGCGGAGGAGAAGGTGCATCCGCACCGTCCAAGAGGAAACGTCTCGAGAGAACGGGGTCTGATGAGGAGTGGAGAGAGGGTTCGAGGAAGCTGTTGCCGGAGAAGTTGAATTGGCGGAGGTTGCGGAAGGAGCGGACGGAAGAAGGCACCCTTCCGGTGAAGAGGTTGTCGGCGACGGAGAGGGTTTCGAGGTTGGGGAAGTACTTGAGGAAGTTGAGGTTGCCGGAGAATTGGTTGGAGGATATGTCCAACGCGCGAAGGCGCGTGAGAGAGGAGAGTTCGGAGGGGACCTCCCCGGAGAAGAGGTTGTTGGAAAGGTCGAGGATTTCGAGCTTACGGCAGTCAACGATTTGGGGAGGGAGGCGGTCAACGAGTTGGTTGTGGGAGAGAAGGAGTTGTTTGAGCTCGGTGAGGCGTCCTATTGCGGGGGACAAGACACCTTTGAGATGCTTTGATTTGAAGACCAACCTGGTTATTCGGAGGACGTAGGTTTCCTTGGTGGAGAGCCTTCGCTCGCAGAACACACCCTCCGTGTAACATGCTTCATTTAGGTCCAGTTGACCGTTGACTCCGAAATCCTTTCGCAGAGCCAAGAGTGCCTTGAAGTCTGAGGGGTAGAGTTCAAGCTTGGCGTGGATCGAGATTAAGAAGAAAAACAGTGAAAGAAGCAATAAGCGAATTTTGCCAACCATTGTGCTTTGTACTCACTTCTGCATCGTTTTCTGCTTACTCTTATAGCGCCAAACCGTGTGGAAAATTTTGCACTTCTTCCTCTTCTTTGAATTTTCTTTCCACATCCCCCACTCGGTAAATTTCCTACTTCCTTTTTTTCGTTGGTTTATATTTATTTATTCATTTTTTCATAATAATGTTTCTCTCCTTCAGTTGACTGTCGCTCTCTTGTTTCGTTTATCTTGTTTCACCAAATTACAAAGCAATACACTCACAAGTCTCACTGGTCCTACACTACCTCATCATTTCCTAGTTACAGCTGCTCGCACCTTCACACACTGCCGGATTCAAGGTCGTGATGGAAAATAAATGTCTGAATATTATTCGACACTACTATCATTTTTATTTCAAATTCTGGATTCATTTGTTTAAGCATGAATATGGATATGGAAATTGTTTCGGTTAGTCGATTACGTAAACTATTCCTTATCTTTCAACTTAAAATGAAATACCAAAATTTTAGTAAAGATATTGTTTCGGTTGAAATTGTTCGAAGATGGGTCGTATTTTCTTGCTCTGATATTTTTCGATAGTTCAATTCTCTTTGAGAATGTACTCCACTCCGATGAATTGTTGATATGTAAGAGACACTCCGACGTTCAAGTCAGATATGTTTCATAAAGAAGTTTATATTTTAATTAGAATAGATTCAAGTTAGAATAAGATGTCTTTACCTAGACATCAATTATATATTTATAGGGCTTGTGACACTCAAACACATTAATTAACTATTAATGCAATATATTTTTAGGCAATCAAACTCAATAATCAATAATTAATATAGTATATTTGTAAAGCGTAAGACAATCTGATCCATTAATATATGCTAACTTCGATCGGTATATTTCATATAGTACATAAGTCTCCCAAGCCCAACCAAGCTCTTTATTGAAAGATGTGCGCAGAGATTATTATGAATTTAAGAGAGGTCACATACGTTGTATTTAGGGAGTCTATTTTTGACGCGCTTTAAGTCTTCATTTCTCTTTGCACCGAGCGGCAGACTCTAGGAGTTCTCTTTGAAACTTTTTCCTAGGTTGAGCAGTAGACACTAGGAGTTCTTTTTGAAACTTTTTCTCTAGGCCGAGTGGTGACGGATAGGAGTTCTTTTTCTAGAACTTTTTTCCTGTACAAGATATTTAACTCACAAAAATATGCGTTAAACAAAATAAAATAAACGCTTCAATATTTTACAATTTATTTTTATAATGAAGAGCTATTAGAACTTGACAAGGTTTCCTAGGTTGAGCAATAGGCGCTAGGAGTCCTTTTTTGAACTTTTCTCCGAGCGACGAATGGTAGGAGTTCTTTTTTGAACTTCCTACGTTGAGCAGAGGTGTCTCAAGTTCTTTTTTGAAATTCTCTCTGATCGGCGAATGGTAGGAATTCTTTTTTGAACTTCCTACGTTGAGCGGAGGCGTCTGAAGTTCTTTTTTGAACTTCTCCTTGAGCGGCGAACGATATGAGTTCTTTTTCGAACTTCCTACGTTGAGCGATGACATTCGAAATTCTTTTTTGAACTTTGCCCCGAGCGGCGAACAATAGGAGTTCTTTTTCGAACTTCCTACGTTGAGCGAGGACATTCGAAATTCTTTTTTCGGACTTCTCCCCGAGCGGCAAATAGTAAGAGTTCTTTTTCGAACTTCCTACGTTGAGCGGGGACATCCGAAGTTCTTTTTTGAACTTCTTCCCGAGCGGCGAACGGTAGAAGTTCTTTTTCGAACCTCCTACGTTGAGCGGGGACATTCAAAATTATTTTTTGAACTTCTCCCAGAGCGGCGAACGGTAGGAGTTCTTTTTTGAACTTCCTACATTGAGCGGGGACATCCGAAGTTCTTTTTCGAACTTCTCTCCGAGCGGCGAACGGTAGGAGTTCTTTTTCGAACTTCCTACATTGAGCGGGGACATCCGAAGTTCTTTTTTGAACTTCTCCCCGAGTGGAAAACAGTATGAGCTCTTTTTCGAACTTCGTACGTTGAGTGGAGGCGTCTGAAGTTCTCTCTGAAGTTCTTTTTTGAACTTTTTCCTATGAAGTTATTTTCACTCACAAAAAATATGCGTTAAATAAAATATTCAATTTTTTATTTTTATAATGCGATGACGTTAGAACCTGACAAGGTTGAACGTTGGTGGTCCAATCGACCAAGCGATAAAGGATTGAACCTTCCTGTGCAAAATATTTTAACTCACAAAAACATATATGGTTTAAACAAAATATTTAATATTTTATAATCTTCTTTTGTAATGAAGAGTCATTGAAACCTGACAAGGTTAAACGTTGGTGGTCCAACTGATCGAGCGGTAAGGGATTGAACCTTCCTAGATATTTTTACTCACAAAAACAAGTTAAACAAAATGAAGTAAATGCTTCAATATATTATAATTTATAAATTATAATGAGAAGTCATTGGAACCTCACAAGGTTGAACAAGGTTGAACAAGGTTGAACATAGAACTGAACCTTCCTGTGGAGGATTTTTTACTCACAAAAATATGAGTTAAACAAAATAAAGTAAATGCTATAATATATTATAATTTATAAATTATAATGAAAAGTCATTCGAACCTGACAAGGTTTGAGCGTAGGTCTGAACTTTCAAAACAAATATTATAATTACAATTTTTTACTCTTGTTGCAAAACCTGGTATTGATCCAAAGTAGCGATGTCGAGACCAAGCGCACGTTTGGTTTCTCGTGGTTTCATGGGGATGTTGTTTAGCTTCATGGTGGACGCCAAAATGTTTCGGTTGAAATTGTCCGAGGGTCGGTCGTCATTTCGATCGTTCTTTTTCGATCGTTCAATTCTCTCCGAGAATGTCATCCACTCCGATGGGTTGCTAATTTGAATGAGTAAATTTAAATATAAATTTATCTACATAAATAAATTATATTCGGAAGAAGTCGTGCTTTTAAACATAACTTTTACATTAACAAATTACGTTTTACCTAAAAATACTTTAGATTATAATTTATAACTTCTTTTTATTTTATCTTATAGAAATCATACTTCTAAATACAATTTTGTTACTTATTTTATTTTAAAATCATACTTCTGAATTTTTTTTTTACTTTTTTTTTAAATCGTTTTTTCTATCACTTTTTTTAACTGAAGTTTAAAAACAATTTTATACTCCATTGCGGGCAACCTAAAAGATTGTTAGTAAAAAAACATACTTTAAAACATGACTTTAAAATAAAATAAAACAATAACAAAAATTTGCTTTGAAACACGCTTTTATATTTAAAAATTATAAAAGAATTGAATAATGCTTTCAAATATTATTTCTCTAAGAAAAAAAACTAAAAAAGTAAACGTAATTTATCACAATAAAAAAATCTTCGGAAGGACAATATACCTCTATACATGAAATCTTTAAAATTTACCCATTTCACTAAAATCAACAAAAAGAAATACACAATTTACCTGAATAAAACACCATAGTCAGCTGTGATATTTGTCTTGGTCAATAACTAATTGAAACAATGTCTTTTTCAAAACATAATATACATTTTGAGGGATGCGATCTGTTTTAGGAAACACAGAAATTAAATGATAGGGACGTATAGGATTGAAAATTCTTCAAATTTTGACACTATTTGATAAATTCCTATATGTAAATCAAATTTTTGACTTGGTAATACTTTTGGTTTTTCAAGTATTACCATGCTTGTTTCAATTTTCTTAATTTCACTCATGCAAATGGACTGAAGATAGCTATAATAAATTATATATTGTCTTTTTCTATATATAAAAAATATGACACTAATTATCAATATAGAAATTTGAAATTCCAAGTTAGATCAATCCAACAATGATTACGTGGAGTCTATCCCAACCAATGAGAAAATATATCATAGAAAATATATCATAGAGAAAGAAGGGATAGAATGAAAAATCATATAATTAAATCTTAAAGACAAATATCACACAATTGAGTATACACGAATGAAAAAGCATAACAAAACCTAACTAATTAAAATTATATAATTTATGATTATGTAAACAATTTTTACGTTATTATTATTGGGTTTTAATTAAAGTATTTATGGTAAATTTAGATATTTTAACACTAGTGTGAAACGTGGTTTAACATCTATCTTTCATTTTCAAACCATCAAGGACGTAAGTGTAAGAAAATTTTATGATTTCAATTAAATGAAAACATACAGGATATTGAATTTCATGTTTCTCATTATTCTCACACATATAGTAAAAGAGAACTTACCTTGATCCGTTGTATAGTTCTTTCATGTCAATTGTTCTCCTTTACCTTACTTTTCTTTGATGCTTTCTTGATGATATAGAAATTGTAAGAATGTTTCTCTTTGTCAAAGTCACAGTTTCTTTTCTTTTTAGAGAACGTAACATTTTCTTTCTCTCTTTAAGAAACTTAACGTGTCAGAAGAAAAATATTTTTTTCTCTTTTATGATATTTAATCAACTTTAATAAAATACCAAAATGTCCTTTATTGAAGTGAGAAGAGAGAGATTAATTTTAATAACTCTAAAATAATCCCTATAACTTTAATACCTTATATTCTAATAATCATCACATTAGAATCTGTACATCAAAGTTATACTTTAAATTACATGAACCAATGTTAAATATTAGTATAATTTAATATTCTCCCACTTGGTTCATGTGATGACTTGAAGATCTAAAACTAAACTTTAAGTGCACACCATTCATTAGAATTATCAAGTCATCATCCTTATATGAATTGAAATGATTGGATCATGACGGGCAAAAGTCATGAACAACAAGATTCCTTCCATGTATCACCTTCCATGTATCACATAATCAAACCAACTCAACATAACTTTAATCAGTCTTATAATTTTCATGTCTTTAAAAGAGATATAACATGTTACCACAATCAATAATACATGTATATAACTTAATGTGGATAACAATAGAATAAAGAGAAACATAACTTTAATTGAATTCACAAGTGTCATGACAATACAATCATATAACTATACATATCCATATATATAGACAACATCATCATATTGACTTATCCATAATGGTCATACTTTCGACATGGCCAATAAAAGTTTTGGGCGATAGTCCTTTAGTTAACGGATCTACTATCATCAAATCAATACCAATATGCTCAATCAACACTCTATGTTTCTGCACTTCTTCTTTGACTGACAAGTACTTCAAATCCATGTGTTTAGCACCCTTTGAGTACTTGTCATTTTTAGAGAAGAAGACGACTGCAGAATTATCACAATAAATCCTTATTGACCTAGCAATACTATCAATAATGCCAAGCCTCAATACAAAGTTACATAACCACAAAGCATGAACCGTGGCCTCAAAGCATGCCACGAATTCAACCTCATGGTGAAAGTAGCAATGACTGATTGTTTTGCACTTTTCGAAGAAATTGCTCCTCCAGCTAATAGATAAACATACCCAAATGTGGGCTTCCTTGAATCCACACATCGAGCATAGTCTAAAGTCGAGTAGCCAATCACCTCAAGATGATCTGACCTTCTATAGGTGAGCATGTATTCTTTGGTACCTTATAAGTACCTGAGAACTTTCTTTGCAGCTTTCCAGTGATCCATTCCGGGATTACTTTGATATCGGCCTAACATTCCAATAGCAAAACTGATATATGGCCGAGTACAAGTTTGAGCATACATCAAACTCCCAACCACTAACGCATAAGGAATGGACTTCATGGCCTTTCGTTCCAAATCATTCTTGGGACATTGTATTTGACTAAACTTGTCCCCTTTTTGAATTGGAACTACTCCAGGAGAGCATTTTTCCATTATGAATCTCTCTAACACTTTATTAATATAGCCTTTTTGAGACAAACTTAACAATCCTTGTGACCTATCATGAAATATTTCTATTCCTATCACATAAGATGCCTCATTCATATCTTTCATTTCAAAGTTGCTAAAGAGAAACTTCTTTACATCATGTAACATACCAATATCATTAGTAGCAAGAAGAATGTCGTCAACATATAGAACCAATATAACAAACTTACTCCCACTGATCTTTATATATACACACCAGTCAATGGTGTTCTCTACAAATCCATATGAAGTTATGGTATCATTAAATTTTAGATACCATTGTCGGGAAGCTTGCTTTAGTCCATATATTGATTTCTTCAATTTACACACCAAATTTTTTGTTCCTGTTATTGTGAAACCTTCTGGTTGGTCCATAGAAACTTCCTCTTCTAAGTCACCATTCAGAAAAGCGGTCTTTACATCCATTTGGTGAAGCTCTAAATCATAATGAGCCACCAAAGCCAAAACAATTCTCAAAGAGTCCTTCTTAGAAACAGGAAAGAAGGTCTCTTTGTAATCAATGCCATCCTTTTGAGTGAAACCTTTGGCGACTAATCTAGCTTTATACCTTTCAATATTGCCTTTTGAGTCATGTTTAGTCTTAAAGACCCATTTACAACTAACTCTTTTTGAACCCTTAGGCAATTCAACTAGATCCCATACTTTATTGTCATCCATTGATTTCAATTCTTCTTTCATAGCATTCAACCAATTCTATGAATTATTACTTTCCATGGCTTGTTTGAAAGAGACTGGATCCTCATCAATGCTTAAGTCACATTCATGTTCAACAGAGTAAACCACATAATCATTCAAAATGGTTGGTCTTTTCTGCCTTACAAACCTTCTTAATGCTGCTTCTTGTGGTTCCTCTATCAATTGCTCATTTATTACTTGCTCATTTGTGACTTGCTCATTCAATTGGCTCAACATTTCTATGTCTTTTTTGTGGGATTGGATCATTAACTTGTTGTCTCTACTTGTTGTGAGACTGTGATACAACTAGAGGGATAACAACTTTAGAAGAGACATTAGGTGTAGAAACACTATTAGTATGCTCTTGAATGTCCACTATTCGTGATTCCTCACTCCCACTAAATTTTCCATTTTCAATGAACCGAGCATTTCCAGACTCAACTATTCTTGTACTGTGGTTAGGGCAATAAAATATGTATCCCTTTGAGTTTTCAGGATAACCAATGAAGTGACCACTAATGGTTCTTGCATCAAGCTTTTTTTCATGTGGATTGTATAACCGTACCTCTGCCGGACAACCCCAAACATGAAGATGTCTTAAACTGGGTTTCCTTCCAGTCCACAGTTCATAAGGAGTTTTAAAAACTACTTTTCTAGGAACCCTTTTAAGCATATATACAACAATCTTTAATGAATACATCCACAAAGATAAAGGAATATTACTATGACTCAACATACTCCTAACCATATCCACAAGAGTACGATTTCGCCTTTATGCTACACCATTTTGTTGTGGTGTACCGGGCATTGTGTACTGTGCACATATACCCCGACTTTCAAGAAACTTTACAAATGGACCTGGACATTGTCCATTCTCATCAGTTTTACCATAATATTCACCACCTTTATCAGATCTCACCACTTTTACTTTTCTATCTAATTGTCTTTCCACCTCATTTATGAACACCTTAAGGACGTTCACTGATTGAGATTTTTCATGTAATAAATATATATAACAATAACGTGAGAAGTCATCAATAAAGGAGATATAATATTTTTCACCACTCCAAGATTTAATGTCAAAAGGACCACAAATATCAATGTGTATTAACTCAAGAAGTTGGCTGCTTCTTGTGGCGGGATATTTTGATATGTGTTTTATTTGTTTAACCTTAATACAATCAATACATACATCCTAATCATCAAAATCCAATTGAGGTAAAATTTTATTTTTCACTAACCTCAACATCCTTTCTTTGGATATGTGACCTAATCTTTTATGCCATAAGAAAGCAGAACATTCATTTCCTGCACTACATTTTCTATCAACAACATGTTCACCATTAAACAGGGATTCAGAAAAATTAACATCAAGATTTAAACGATATAAACCATCCAATAATGTACCAGAACCATAATAGTACGAAAGTTTATACAAATGAAAAATATCATTTTCAATCTTAAAGTTAAAACCTAAATAATCCAACTTTGCAACAGAAATTAAATTCCTAGCACAACTAGAAACATAGAGACATTTATCAAGATTCAGACAATAGCCAGAGTCTAGAATCAATCTCTAAGTCCCAACTCCTTCTATTTGTGCCTTCATTTTGTTCCCCATATATAAATACTTTCCAGTTCCTTTTATGGGCTGGATTGAAAGGAATCCCTGCATAATATTAGTAACATGAGTGGTAGCTCCAGAATCCAACCACCAGGTATTATCAGGCACTTCAATTATATTTGCTTCAAAACTTACAGAAACATAAAAAGTACCTTTCTTTTTGAACCAATATTTTCTTTTCGGACAATCTTTCTTGAAGTGACCCACTTTCTTGCAAAAGAAACATTTCTGGTCCTTCTGGATATTGCCCTTATTCACTTTCATTGGGTTTTGTCCTTCTTGTTCTTCTTTCCTGGTTTGGCTTTACTGAAGCTAGCACCTTCATGAGTTGTGAGATGGATAAAATGATCTTTCATTTTCTTCAATTTCACTTCCTCTTATACCAACATGGCTTTGATTTCTTGAAATTTCCATTTATCCTTAAGAGTGTTATAGTTCACTTGGAACTGGCCAAATTCAGGAGAAAGAGAGTTCATGATGAACTGTACTAGAAAAGACTCATTCACCTCTATTCCCATTGACTTCAATCTTGTTGCTATATTAGCCATTCTAGTTACATGGTAATGTATGGGTTGTGACCAATCAAACTTTTTGGTAGTCAGCTCACTCATAAGAGTTCCTACAATAGACTTGTCAGTTATGTCTGATTGTGAGTACTCCTTTATCATTTTCATGAATTCCTTTGCGTTTTTCGTTTTAGGCATAAAAGGCTTTACATTCTCTACCATAGACATGCGCATCAAGTTTAGTGACAACCTGTTAGACCTATGTCAAGCCTCATAAAGAGACTTATCATCACTTGTACTGGTTTTTGTAATGGTTGCAGACATTTCATCCATCATAATTGCCATATCCAAGTCTAACACACCCAGTCGGAACTGAATTTGTTCTGTCCAATCAGCATAATTGAGTCCATTAAACTTAACCACATTGTTGCTCAAACCTGATAAACTCATGGAAACTGGAAATAATATACAAGCTCATACATTAATGCTTTCATAAAATTAATGGATTCAAACATAATAATTACACTAGTCATGCATTTAAGTTCACCTTTGGGTGATTCTTAAACTGAAAAATTCCATACAATTAAGAAACTAAAATGAATATACTTTAATAAACAATCAATTATACTTAAGTCTATATGTATGCTATCTTTAGATATACAAACATATTTACTAAGTATATGAAATATCTCACTTTAATGCCATCAATTATAAACAATGGTTCACCTTTGGGTAATCTATAACATCCTTATAACAATGACTTTCAATTAATCCGAAAACTAATTATTATATATTCATATAACAAAACATTATGTCATGCATGTCAATATATGCACTTTTCTAATTAAAAGCATTTGTAACCTTCAAACTTTTAATTCACATTTGATTTTCATTCAATGCACAACAATGTTTAGAATTTAATATAAGTCGCAATAGTAAAATTTCTTTATTGTTAGAACATGTGCCGCAACAATAAAGTTGCTTTATGCAAAAATTAAAATCCTGCGACTAGATCAAATTCACATTACAGTCGTGCAACAATAAAGTTGCTTTAATGCAACAACCAAAAAAATAAAACTTGCGGCTTCCGGGATGAAATTCACGTTACAGTGAATTGAATTTTCTTTCATCAATAAAAAGCAATTAATAACATAAAACCCTACGGCTTGGATGAAATTTACATTACAGTGAATTTAATTTTCTTTCATGCCAATAAAAAATAATTAATATCATAAATAGTAAAATTAAACATTTGAAAAATTTAAAATCCATAAATTTTATAATTCAAAAATTAGGGTTTCTAAAAATTGAGAAAATTATCATTCATGGAGAATCATAAAATCTAGAACATGGCTCTAATACCATTTGTAAGAAAATTTTATGATTTCAATTAAATGANACAAACTTACTCCCACTGATCTTCATATATATACACCGGTCAACGGTGTTCTCTACAAAACCATATGAAGTTATGATATCATTAAATTTTAGATACCATTGTCGGGAAGCTTGTTTAAGTCCATATATTGATTTCTTCAATTTACACACCAAATTTTCTTTTCCTGTTATTGTGAAACCTTCTGGTTGGTCCATATAAACTTCCTCTTCTAAGTCACCATTCAGAAAAGCGGTCTTTACATCCATTTGGTGAAGCTCTAAATCATAATGAGCCACCAAAGCCAAAACAATTCTCAAAGAGTCCTTCTTAGAAACAGGAAAGAAGGTCTCTTTGTAATCAATGCCATCCTTTTGAGTGAAACCTTTGGCGACTAATCTAGCTTTATACCTTTCAATATTGCCTTTTGAGTCATGTTTAGTCTTAAAGACACATTTACAACTAACTCTTTTTGAACCCTTAGGCAATTCAACTAGATCCCATACTTTATTGTCATCCATTGATTTCAATTCTTCTTTCATAGCATTCAACCAAATCTCTGAATTATTACTTTCCATGGCTTGTCTGAAAGAGACTGGATCCTCATCAATGCTTAAGTCACATTCATGTTCAACAGAGTAAACCACATAATCATTCGAAATGGTTGGTCTTTTCTGCCTTACAGACCTTCTTAATGCTGCTTCTTGTGGTTCCTCTATCAATTGCTCATTTATTACTTGCTCATTTGTGACTTGCTCATTGTCAATTGGCTCAACATTTCTATGTCTTTTTTGTGGGATTGGATCATTAACTTGTTGTCTCTACTTGTTGTGAGACTGTGATACAACTAGAGGGATAACAACTTTAGAAGAGACATTAGGTGTAGAAACACTATTAGTATGCTCTTGAATGTCCACTATTCGTGATTCCTCACTCCCACTAAATTTTCCATTTTCAATGAACCGAGCATTTCCAGACTCAACTATTCTTGTACTGTGGTTAGGGCAATAAAATATGTATCCCTTTGAGTTTTCAGGATAACCAATGAAGTGACCACTAATGGTTCTTGCATCAAGCTTTTTTTCATGTGGATTGTATAACCGTACCTCTGCCGGACAACCCCAAACATGAAGATGTCTTAAACTGGGTTTCCTTCCAGTCCACAGTTCATAAGGAGTTTTAAAAACTACTTTTCTAGGAACCCTTTTAAGCATATATACAACAATCTTTAATGAATACATCCACAAAGATAAAGGAATATTACTATGACTCAACATACTCCTAACCATATCCACAAGAGTACGATTTCGCCTTTATGCTACACCATTTTGTTGTGGTGTACCGGGCATTGTGTACTGTGCACATATACCCCGACTTTCAAGAAACTTTACAAATGGACCTGGACATTGTCCATTCTCATCAGTTTTACCATAATATTCACCACCTTTATCAGATCTCACCACTTTTACTTTTCTATCTAATTGTCTTTCCACCTCATTTATGAACACCTTAAGGACGTTCACTGATTGAGATTTTTCATGTAATAAATATATATAACAATAACGTGAGAAGTCATCAATAAAGGAGATATAATATTTTTCACCACTCCAAGATTTAATGTCAAAAGGACCACAAATATCAATGTGTATTAACTCAAGAAGTTGGCTGCTTCTTGTGGCGGGATATTTTGATATGTGTTTTATTTGTTTAACCTTAATACAATCAATACATACATCCTAATCATCAAAATCCAATTGAGGTAAAATTTTATTTTTCACTAACCTCAACATCCTTTCTTTGGATATGTGACCTAATCTTTTATGCCATAAGAAAGCAGAACATTCATTTCCTGCACAACAATTTATATAAACAACATGTTCAACATTAAACAGGGATTCAGAAAAATTAACATCAAGATTTAAACGATATAAACCATCCAATAATGTACCAGAACCATAATAGTACGAAAGTTTATACAAATGAAAAATATCATTTTCAATCTTAAAGTTAAAACCTAAATAATCCAACTTTGCAACAGAAATTAAATTCCTAGCACAACTAGAAACATAGAGACATTTATCAAGATTCAGACAATAGCCAGAGTCTAGAATCAATCTCTAAGTCCCAACTCCTTCTATTTGTGCCTTCATTTTGTTCCCCATATATAAATACTTTCCAGTTCCTTTTATGGGCTGGATTGAAAGGAATCCCTGCATAATATTAGTAACATGAGTGGTAGCTCCAGAATCCAACCACCAGGTATTATCAGGCACTTCAATTATATTTGCTTCAAAACTTACAGAAACATAAAAAGTACCTTTCTTTTTGAACCAATATTTTCTTTTCGGACAATCTTTCTTGAAGTGACCCACTTTCTTGCAAAAGAAACATTTCTGGTCCTTCTGGATATTGCCCTTATTCACTTTCATTGGGTTTTGTCCTTCTTGTTCTTCTTTCCTGGTTTGGCTTTACTGAAGCTAGCACCTTCATGAGTTGTGAGATGGATAAAATGATCTTTCATTTTCTTCAATTTCACTTCCTCTTATACCAACATGGCTTTGATTTCTTGAAATTTCCATTTATCCTTAAGAGTGTTATAGTTCACTTGGAACTGGCCAAATTCAGGAGAAAGAGAGTTCATGATGAACTGTACTAGAAAAGACTCATTCACCTCTATTCCCATTGACTTCAATCTTGTTGCTATATTAGCCATTCTAGTTACATGGTAATGTATGGGTTGTGACCAATCAAACTTTTTGGTAGTCAGCTCACTCATAAGAGTTCCTACAATAGACTTGTCAGTTATGTCTGATTGTGAGTACTCCTTTATCATTTTCATGAATTCCTTTGCGTTTTTCGTTTTAGGCATAAAAGGCTTTACATTCTCTACCATAGACATGCGCATCAAGTTTAGTGACAACCTGTTAGACCTATGTCAAGCCTCATAAAGAGACTTATCATCACTTGTACTGGTTTTTGTAATGGTTGCAGACATTTCATCCATCATAATTGCCATATCCAAGTCTAACACACCCAGTCGGAACTGAATTTGTTCTGTCCAATCAGCATAATTGAGTCCATTAAACTTAACCACATTGTTGCTCAAACCTGATAAACTCATGGAAACTGGAAATAATATACAAGCTCATACATTAATGCTTTCATAAAATTAATGGATTCAAACATAATAATTACACTAGTCATGCATTTAAGTTCACCTTTGGGTGATTCTTAAACTGAAAAATTCCATACAATTAAGAAACTAAAATGAATATACTTTAATAAACAATCAATTATACTTAAGTCTATATGTATGCTATCTTTAGATATACAAACATATTTACTAAGTATATGAAATATCTCACTTTAATGCCATCAATTATAAACAATGGTTCACCTTTGGGTAATCTATAACATCCTTATAACAATGACTTTCAATTAATCCGAAAACTAATTATTATATATTCATATAACAAAACATTATGTCATGCATGTCAATATATGCACTTTTCTAATTAAAAGCATTTGTAACCTTCAAACTTTTAATTCACATTTGATTTTCATTCAATGCACAACAATGTTTAGAATTTAATATAAGTCGCAATAGTAAAATTTCTTTATTGTTAGAACATGTGCCGCAACAATAAAGTTGCTTTATGCAAAAATTAAAATCCTGCGACTAGATCAAATTCACATTACAGTCGTGCAACAATAAAGTTGCTTTAATGCAACAACCAAAAAAATAAAACTTGCGGCTTCCGGGATGAAATTCACGTTACAGTGAATTGAATTTTCTTTCATCAATAAAAAGCAATTAATAACATAAAACCCTACGGCTTGGATGAAATTTACATTACAGTGAATTTAATTTTCTTTCATGCCAATAAAAAATAATTAATATCATAAATAGTAAAATTAAACATTTGAAAAATTTAAAATCCATAAATTTTATAATTCAAAAATTAGGGTTTCTAAAAATTGAGAAAATTATCATTCATGGAGAATCATAAAATCTAGAACATGGCTCTAATACCATTTGTAAGAAAATTTTATGATTTCAATTAAATGAAAACATGCAGGATCTTGAATTTCATGTTTCTCATTATTCTCACACACATAGTAGAAGAGAACTTACCTGGATCCATTGTATAGTTCTTTCTTGTCAATTGTTCTCCCTTCTCTTACTTCTCTTTTATGTTTTCTTGATGATATAGAAATTGTTAAGAATGTTTCTCTTTGTCAAAGTAACAATTTCTTTCCTTTTCATAGAACGTAACCTTTTCTTTCTCTCTTTCAGAAACTTAATGTGTCAGAAGAAAAACATTTTTCCTCTTTTATGATATTTAACCAACTTTAATAAAATACCAAAATGCCCTTTATTGAAGTGAGAAGAGAGGGATTAATTTTAATAACTCTAAAATAATCCTTATAACTTTAATACCTTATATTATAATAATCATCACATTACAATCTATACATCAAAGTTATACTTTAAATTACATGAACCAATTCTTAAATTAATATAATTTAACAGTAAGGCCAAAAGTTACCTTAACAAACTCGTAAATAAAATTACTAGATGTCGATGATTAATATACTTGACGTCTGGAACTTGTTAAACATCAATCAGTCAAAAAACCACTGTCTAACTATGGTGAGTCATTAAAAACCTGGACCAAAAAGACGTTTAACTGCATTTTTGCACCAATTAGACATCGGTATGTCAAAGGTTTGACGTCTATTGATGTTCAAAATAATTAAAAATTTAGCTTTAAAGAAGCTTAAGAGACTCATTAGACGTCGGTCTTGTAGGGCATTCGATGTCTCTTGTAGGGCATCCAAGGTCTAATGGATATATGATGTCAATCTCGGGAGGTTTCGATGTCATATGGCATTTTGTCTAAAAGAAGAGCGGAAAAAACATTTCCTTCATTATTTTTGTGCATTCCTTCTTCGATGCATTTTGAACGTCTCTGACAAAGCTTTCCGTAACCACGAAAGGTAATGTTTCTTCCACTTAACACAAATGTCCATTGATTAAATACTTTATATATGATTTTCTTTCATTTAACTGATTGGTTTCGTGTATACACACCATTGAAGCATCGTCGAGCTCTCTTTTCTCTCTCACTGGCGACGACTCTCTACTTTGGCTTTGAACCTACCCTTATGGTTAGTTTCATTTTTGGTTTTTGATGTATATTGTACTTTGTTTATAAATTGGTTGTTGCATTTTCATTTGGATATATACCACGGGGCTTGCAAAATTTAATGATTAGTTTGGATTTTGTGTTTATATTGCACTTTGTCTCTTGTGATTTGTATGTGACATTGGTTATATTTTGTCTTTATCATTTAGTGTGATTTTTTGTATGAAATGATAGTTAAACACGAAGTGAAACTTAGTTCAAGTTTGAGATTTAACACAAATGATTAAACTTTTAATCGATTTTATTAAATTTTGAATTGTCCGAATTATTTTTCATAATTTGCTATAACATATACGTCAGAGTTTATGGATAAATTTTATAAAGTTTTGGTTAAGATCATTTTGTATTGTTCTCCTCTATTGCCCCACCACGCATGTGTGACGATTGATGAAGTTCGAGATCACCATGCTCAAGTGTCTATGCTAACAAAAATTCAATTCATAGGAGAGGCCTTATGCACATTTATAACTTGGCCTAAAGCATTGATAATGTCATATTTTGGCACACCACATGTATTATATTGATATTCTTAGTATTTTTATGTGAGAGTTAGAAATAAATTATTCATAACTTTTAAAGTCTTTATTTCAGTTCTCCCATCTTGGGAAGTAGGCCATACGTCCACCTGTGGTCCGTGAAGATGATGACATGGTAAAAGAAAAGGATAATCCTCTAGCATAAGCATAGTATGATCCTCTAGCAAAGCTAATGACAAAATTATACAAGTTGTATATTACTTTAAAGGATGCACTGAAGGTAATTGGGGGAGACAAGATGTTAAATATTTCAATCCTACAACTATGATGCGTGTAAGATTCTTCACTGTCTTCCACAATTAAATAATCAAATTATTATTTTTTAATATATATATATATATATATATATATATA
>NW_025903858.1:50444-65338 GCF_018835915.1 Vigna umbellata
GGCATAAAAGGCTTTACATTCTCTACCATAGACATGCGCATCAAGTTTAGTGACAACCTGTTAGACCTATGTCAAGCCTCATAAAGAGACTTATCATCACTTGTACTGGTTTTTGTAATGGTTGCAGACATTTCATCCATCATAATTGCCATATCCAAGTCTAACACACCCAGTCGGAACTGAATTTGTTCTGTCCAATCAGCATAATTGAGTCCATTAAACTTAACCACATTGTTGCTCAAACCTGATAAACTCATGGAAACTGGAAATAATATACAAGCTCATACATTAATGCTTTCATAAAATTAATGGATTCAAACATAATAATTACACTAGTCATGCATTTAAGTTCACCTTTGGGTGATTCTTAAACTGAAAAATTCCATACAATTAAGAAACTAAAATGAATATACTTTAATAAACAATCAATTATACTTAAGTCTATATGTATGCTATCTTTAGATATACAAACATATTTACTAAGTATATGAAATATCTCACTTTAATGCCATCAATTATAAACAATGGTTCACCTTTGGGTAATCTATAACATCCTTATAACAATGACTTTCAATTAATCCGAAAACTAATTATTATATATTCATATAACAAAACATTATGTCATGCATGTCAATATATGCACTTTTCTAATTAAAAGCATTTGTAACCTTCAAACTTTTAATTCACATTTGATTTTCATTCAATGCACAACAATGTTTAGAATTTAATATAAGTCGCAATAGTAAAATTTCTTTATTGTTAGAACATGTGCCGCAACAATAAAGTTGCTTTATGCAAAAATTAAAATCCTGCGACTAGATCAAATTCACATTACAGTCGTGCAACAATAAAGTTGCTTTAATGCAACAACCAAAAAAATAAAACTTGCGGCTTCCGGGATGAAATTCACGTTACAGTGAATTGAATTTTCTTTCATCAATAAAAAGCAATTAATAACATAAAACCCTACGGCTTGGATGAAATTTACATTACAGTGAATTTAATTTTCTTTCATGCCAATAAAAAATAATTAATATCATAAATAGTAAAATTAAACATTTGAAAAATTTAAAATCCATAAATTTTATAATTCAAAAATTAGGGTTTCTAAAAATTGAGAAAATTATCATTCATGGAGAATCATAAAATCTAGAACATGGCTCTAATACCATTTGTAAGAAAATTTTATGATTTCAATTAAATGAAAACATGCAGGATCTTGAATTTCATGTTTCTCATTATTCTCACACACATAGTAGAAGAGAACTTACCTGGATCCATTGTATAGTTCTTTCTTGTCAATTGTTCTCCCTTCTCTTACTTCTCTTTTATGTTTTCTTGATGATATAGAAATTGTTAAGAATGTTTCTCTTTGTCAAAGTAACAATTTCTTTCCTTTTCATAGAACGTAACCTTTTCTTTCTCTCTTTCAGAAACTTAATGTGTCAGAAGAAAAACATTTTTCCTCTTTTATGATATTTAACCAACTTTAATAAAATACCAAAATGCCCTTTATTGAAGTGAGAAGAGAGGGATTAATTTTAATAACTCTAAAATAATCCTTATAACTTTAATACCTTATATTATAATAATCATCACATTACAATCTATACATCAAAGTTATACTTTAAATTACATGAACCAATTCTTAAATTAATATAATTTAACAGTAAGGCCAAAAGTTACCTTAACAAACTCGTAAATAAAATTACTAGATGTCGATGATTAATATACTTGACGTCTGGAACTTGTTAAACATCAATCAGTCAAAAAACCACTGTCTAACTATGGTGAGTCATTAAAAACCTGGACCAAAAAGACGTTTAACTGCATTTTTGCACCAATTAGACATCGGTATGTCAAAGGTTTGACGTCTATTGATGTTCAAAATAATTAAAAATTTAGCTTTAAAGAAGCTTAAGAGACTCATTAGACGTCGGTCTTGTAGGGCATTCGATGTCTCTTGTAGGGCATCCAAGGTCTAATGGATATATGATGTCAATCTCGGGAGGTTTCGATGTCATATGGCATTTTGTCTAAAAGAAGAGCGGAAAAAACATTTCCTTCATTATTTTTGTGCATTCCTTCTTCGATGCATTTTGAACGTCTCTGACAAAGCTTTCCGTAACCACGAAAGGTAATGTTTCTTCCACTTAACACAAATGTCCATTGATTAAATACTTTATATATGATTTTCTTTCATTTAACTGATTGGTTTCGTGTATACACACCATTGAAGCATCGTCGAGCTCTCTTTTCTCTCTCACTGGCGACGACTCTCTACTTTGGCTTTGAACCTACCCTTATGGTTAGTTTCATTTTTGGTTTTTGATGTATATTGTACTTTGTTTATAAATTGGTTGTTGCATTTTCATTTGGATATATACCACGGGGCTTGCAAAATTTAATGATTAGTTTGGATTTTGTGTTTATATTGCACTTTGTCTCTTGTGATTTGTATGTGACATTGGTTATATTTTGTCTTTATCATTTAGTGTGATTTTTTGTATGAAATGATAGTTAAACACGAAGTGAAACTTAGTTCAAGTTTGAGATTTAACACAAATGATTAAACTTTTAATCGATTTTATTAAATTTTGAATTGTCCGAATTATTTTTCATAATTTGCTATAACATATACGTCAGAGTTTATGGATAAATTTTATAAAGTTTTGGTTAAGATCATTTTGTATTGTTCTCCTCTATTGCCCCACCACGCATGTGTGACGATTGATGAAGTTCGAGATCACCATGCTCAAGTGTCTATGCTAACAAAAATTCAATTCATAGGAGAGGCCTTATGCACATTTATAACTTGGCCTAAAGCATTGATAATGTCATATTTTGGCACACCACATGTATTATATTGATATTCTTAGTATTTTTATGTGAGAGTTAGAAATAAATTATTCATAACTTTTAAAGTCTTTATTTCAGTTCTCCCATCTTGGGAAGTAGGCCATACGTCCACCTGTGGTCCGTGAAGATGATGACATGGTAAAAGAAAAGGATAATCCTCTAGCATAAGCATAGTATGATCCTCTAGCAAAGCTAATGACAAAATTATACAAGTTGTATATTACTTTAAAGGATGCACTGAAGGTAATTGGGGGAGACAAGATGTTAAATATTTCAATCCTACAACTATGATGCGTGTAAGATTCTTCACTGTCTTCCACAATTAAATAATCAAATTATTATTTTTTAATATATATATATATATATATATATATATACACACACACACACTTAACTTTATTGTTATAGGTACACAGACACAATCATTGTGACCAAGATCTAGTATCCATGTATGAATTTATTGAACCTCAAACCATTCAACCTTTTGAAAACACAGATTCAAGCAAACATATTTTCAAATATGGACGACTGAGTCAAAAAGAGAGATGTATCTTATGTCATACATTGATGAGTATGTGTTATTGATTGTAAAATTTTATGAAGGTTTACTTAATTAATAAACTCACTATTTGTGATTCATGACAGACCCATTGACAACTGATGGTCATCATACCAAGATAATGCACAATTGTATGATTTTATTCCCTGCATAGAAAGATGAAACTTGACTTGAAATCCTTGTTACAAACGTAAGTGTTACATTTTTTTCATATAAATTAATTAGTTATATTGATATTAACTTATCTTTCAAATGTAATTAGATTTGTGGACAGGCTCAGATCACAACAAATTCAAATACTTGATTATTTGTTTTCATGTTCAGTGTAACAAACAACTAGATTCATGGGCATGTGGCTATTATGTCATGTCTTGGATCAAAACAATCATTTGAGCAAAAATTAAAGATGATTGGACTAGGCTAATAATATACATATTTCACATATTACAAATCACATTCAACTTTAAACATTAGAATGCAAACATAATGAAGTTGTGTTATTTTTGCAACGCTTCAAGAATCCATCACCAACAACAAAGGACATAATGAAGAAGATACAACAGAAGTGGACAACATATCTTCTAAAGCGATAAAGTTAGGACATACCCACCATTGCAACAATTGTTTTTTTCTTGAAGACATACATTATGTAAAGACAAGATTGTCTAGAGACTAGAATGTCTAGCAACTCCGGTTTTGGAGTTTAACAAAAGATATTAAACAAAAAATTGCTCTGAATGAAAGTTTATTTTAAGGAAATAATGTCTAAGAGAAAAATATTTTGGAACATCTTTTGTATACTAAAACAAGCTTACAAACCCTTTCTAGACTATATTGTTTGACAGAAAAAGTTTTATAAACGTCTAATGAAAGGAAACGCCTATCAATTTGAATCATATGATGAGTTACAGAATAACACTTTCAAACTTATATCGTCTAAATGGAAAATGTTTTACAAACAATGTCTTACGAACATAAGCGTCTCTCAAAAAGCTTAAAATATGTTTTACTTAAACCTAAAGTGGTAAAAGTTGTGTAATCTTCGTGAAGATTAGTGGAACTACTTAAGAGTTATTATGGGAGAACTAGATGTAGCTCGTAATTAAGTGAACCAGTGTAAAATATGTGCTTTATTGATTTGCTCTTTGAAATGTTTTCCATACTCACCCTTTATAAAACCATCTAAATCATCTTACCTGAATTATATATCTCTTACAAATCCTTTAGACGCTGCTCTATGAAAGAATTTTAAAAATATTATTCACACTCCCCCCTCCTCTAGTGTTTTTATATGATTTCACTTAAGTTTAGTTTTGATACTTTTAGTTTTGATAGCTTTAGTTTTTAGTTTAATTTTGATAGATTTAGTTTTTAGTTTTAGTTTTGATTAGTTCATAATTTAAACTTGAAATTATGTTATGGAAATATTCAATATTTAAACTGTGTTGATTTCCAGCTTTTCAAGTTTGGTAAAATTGTAAAAGTGAATAAATTATTTTAAAAAAAGCTACAATTGACGTCCATTAATGCATTAATAGATGTCAACTGACGTTGGCTATGGTAAGGACCAACATAAACTTGCCTCTTTTTTATTCCTAGAAATTCGTGCTCAGCGATTTAGGTCCTACACTCAGCACACTAGGACATCAGATCCTCTTGTGGCTATCGTCATGGGACGTCAATTGGCCTGAGGGCTGATATCATTCGACGTCGCTCTTTTATTCAAACATCAAATTGATGTCTCTAACTAAGACATCAGAGTTTAGACTAACGTCAAATGACGAAAATAACTAACGTCAAAACTTGTTTTTGTAGTAGTGTTAGTTGAGTCTTTATTAATTTTTTAGATATATTAAGAATTCAAAGTTTTATATTTTTCAATTAAATCTTCATCTTTTAATTTCTATATTAATTGGACGATATGATTGATATTTTTACATTATAATGTGAAACTTTTTGGTTAATATAAAATAATATTATGTTTATAGAAATTTATTAAATAACAAAATTGTTATGTTGGTTAATAAATTCTATGTCATCATCTATTTCACTTAAAAGATTGCCATGGTCACCATCATTAATGTAGGTGACAATGATGATTCTTATCATAAAACACATATTTTCAATTAAAAGTAATAAAATTCATTTGTCATTTTTACATTAATATCATTTTATTTTAGCAATTGTTGACAGCATTTGAGGAATAGGGAGAAATTATTCAAGATATCAAGAGTTGTTATGAGATCAAAGGTTAATAAGATAAATTACACAATCGATTGAAGGACAAAACTTATATCATTTGATCAATAGAAAATTAAGCTTTATATGAAAATCCAAAACAAAGGATTATAGCGTACAAAATCATTATAAGAATAGTGTTAGTAAAGGACAAAATCACCTTTTGGCATTATCAAGAATTTGATTTATGCTTTCTGAACCTCACTAGTCATAAACCAAGGAGGATTATGTTCTATAGAGATGCGATGAGTGAAGGACAAAGTTACCAAGTACTTCTTTATGAGATGCGTGTCATAAGAACGAACATTTAAAAGTAAGTTATGTAGTAAGTTATGTAATTATAATTAGAATATCAATAGAAGGAAAATGCAAATGAAGAGAAAATATTGATCAAAATCAAGAGGCAAATCAAGAGAAGAACAAAACAACAACTGTTCAGGAGACTTAGTAGATATAAATTACTCGAGCCATGTAGTTAAAACTACTAAGGACAATTTCAGTACAGTTATTTGTAATTTATTCAAATTTGAATTCAAATCTTTTAACTGTGTCCCGAGAGAGTTAAAAAATATTAATAGGTCCATTTCTGTGTATTTTACAAGAATGACAAATTATGAAATAATTAATACATTTTGAAACATGGTGAACTAGAAAAAATGACTAATTCACTATTAATTGTTGCAAAATAGATCACTTTACAACATCCTTTATTTTCCTATTTAATTTACTTTTTACAATCTAGTTTATTGTTTTTGCTATTTTTTTGCCATTCCTTCTGTTCATACATCTCCCATTTGAGTTCCATAATTCATGTTGTTCATTCCATCCATTATTATTACATTTTATCTTTATATTTATATAAAAAAAAATCAAAAAATAAACACAATAGAAACTTGATATATATGATATTCTCGTTAAAATCCAAGTAAGAAAACGATTAAAGTCATTAAACGTGTGAGTGACATTGATTCACGAAATCAAGAACCTTTTACATCAAGTTAATCCTCTCAATCAACATTGACGTGTGAAAATATCAAAGTTCTATTGAAAAGCTGAATGATTGCTAACCTTATGTTAAAAGAACTCAATCGAGACCATTTAATAGTGAACAACGTATTAATCATCACTAAACTCTCAAGAAACAGCAATTCAAAACATAAAAGTTGGTAAAAGCAAGTACATAAGATGATGAAAAAAAAATCTTTAATACCACAAAAAATATTAAATAAAAAATAAATAAAAAAACATATAAAATTTCATTTAATTTTTCAATATAACTGCAATCAAAATACAGAAATTGAGATTTTAATTATGCCTTATAAAAATTAAAGTTTTAAAATCATTAATAAATTGATGGTCGTTGAAAGTCAATGGTGGGAGTTGTGTAAATTGCTCGACGTATGTTTTGGGCACTAATCTCAAATCGCAAAAAACGAGTCAAGTCTTCTGTGGTTTAATTTAATTTAAAAGCGTTATTCGAATTTTCTTTATTTTTAATCAAACTCATGACTTGGTCCCCGATTGGTGTGTTTCACGGTGGGGACAAACGCATTCTCTCTTTTCGTTCTATTTTGAAAAGTTCTTCCCCATTACTCACTCTGTTCCCATTCACCACTCACACCACTCCTTTCTTTCTCTGTTCCTTTCTGATGCGACTTACATGTTATCACATTGGGATGATAAAGAAAAATGTTTTTTTAACCATTTCTTTTATAATAATTTATTTGATAGTTTGTGATCGGTTATAAATATACGAATTAATAAAATTGTGATATGTAATTTATTATAAAAAAATTATTAATATAACATATCATACTCCAAATGAAAAAGAGCACCAATCAGACATAAACCAAAGAAAAATAAATGTTTACAACTTGCACAAGACTTTAACACTGTCATCACATCAAAGTTCTACAACACACTTTATTAAGCAAGGGGTCTCAACTAGCTACCCAAACAGATGGTGCTTCTGAGGCCTCAAGATCAGCTAGTACATACACATAAACATTATCTTAACAACATCTCATCTCATGTCACATCTCACTACATATCTCACAAAGGAACAACCTCTGTTATGAAACTAAAAACATTAGACTCTCAAACCAACATTAAACATAGTCAAACAATGAAAATGTGTCAACGATAGTACACTACACTTAACTTAATCTGATCGCTCTTACTCAACACAGCAACGATACATGAAGTATTTCTCCATTTGGCGTCCACATTCAGCGCACACAACCTTCTGGGGTATGCCACCAGTGCTCCCAGGAAGGATCAAACGGTTGCAGTGATGTGGGGGTTTGTTTTGGTTGAGGTAATCGTTCATGGCTTTCACCACACCATCTTCCTCGATTCTAGGCCCCCACTTTTCGAAGTCCTGCAAGCATTTCAAAAAACTGTCACCTTTGGCTCTGGCCATATCAGTGGCGCCCATGCAGAAAATCGCCCACCCTCGATCACTGCCGTCGAAGCTCAGCACAGTCATCACTTCGCTCATGATCTCGTCGTTTTCCACCGTCCTTCCGTGCTGCAACTTGGAGTACAGCATGCTCTCCAAACGGGTCCAGAAGAACCAAATGGAGGTCACGTTGGGCCAAAAGTAACTGAACTTTCTCGTAGTGAACGTTTTTATCATCTTCTGCATCCGCTCCTTCGCGTTGCTCTTTCCCACGTAAGCCATCTCCAGCAGGAACTTCCCAGCATTTGCCACACTCAATGCTGTTGCTGTGAATTTCTCAATCCACTCCAGGTCTTCACCTCCATACAGACATACCAGTTTTCCTTCTGCCATCTGTAAACACAAATTTCATCTGTCAGTATAAAAAGTTTACAACTCATCAATTTGGAGTTAAAGTCAGAGACTAAAGTTACCCTCCATTATAAATACAGAGACTAAATTAATAGTTTGTCTAATTTGGATAAATTTCTTCTTTTAACCGTGCTAATCAGAGTTCTTATCTTGTAAAATTTCATGCGTGTCTACAAGTTTCAGTTTCGCACTTAGTCAGAAATGTTCTGTTTTAGTTTAGATATATGACTGCAAATAATGCAATTCACATTTTAAGAAAACAATTTATTATGTTAATTTTCATGGATCTTGTTAAAATATCCTTATAGTTATACTGTATAGTTGTAGTTATATATCCACTAGTGTATTTGCGTTTTGACAATATTACTGCAAAAAGTAGTTGATACTTGTATGGTTTAGCGATAAATAGTTTGGGAAGAAAAAGTATAACAACAGTGGGAAATAAAATAAATGGGCAGAGGATCTTGTTACCCATTCTAAAACTGTAGGATCAATGCCATCAACAAGCAGTTCAAGGCTCCAAATCTCTTGCTTCCACAGTGATTCTTCTTTCTCACTAGTGAAGGGGAAGGCCAAATTGCCCCAAATCCATATCATATGGACTGCATTAGGGGAGGACAATCTGCCTTGTGGATCAAGGGCCACTAGAATAGCTGTCTTTGAGAAATTCCACACTTCTTTGATGTACTTAACTGCTGATGGTTCAATGATGAAAGGATCACAGACACTGTACCATGGCATCAATGACTGCAAATACTCAAACTTCTGTTTGTTCACCTCATTCCAGATCCCTTTGTCCACAACTGGGATCCAAACCATCTCATAGTGTGTGTCACCCCTCGCTCGTGCATCTTTGTACAAATTATCAAGTACCAGGATCTCTTCTTGTGAAAGATCAAGGTCTGATATGAGCAGCAACACATGTTTCCTCCTTAGTACTTCCAGACTAACCTGTTTGTCAACAAATCAATCTTCTTAACCATGGTTCCAAATGAGATTTATTTAGCATAAGGGCTACATGTTACTAAAAATATCAAAGTACCCTTGATTTTGTAGTTCCATCCAAGAGTGGAAGGATATCATCCTTTGCATATATCAATGCTCTGACAATTTTCATGTTGTCTATATGGACTGTCTCGAAAAGACGAATCAGATTATGGAATGCCTCTATATGCCTCTTGTCATCTGCACCAGGTTAAGGATATTCATTTGTCAAATGTGCCTCATTCCAGATATATTTTATCCTTTTATATACTTAATGAAACTCTCAAACATCACATCAATTCAAAACCCTTTAAATTAGTCCAAGGCTATATGAAATTATTTAACTTGTTGAGTATAACTGTACCCACCTATATATTGGTAGCAAAGAACCAGTTGGCTCTTGAGGTGCTCATGAATACTAGTAACTTTGTGAGCAAGACTAGATAACTCCCATGCCTCAGTGGTTGATGAAATTGACCTGCAATCAACAAAATTGGGGTCACTGATATTTCCAAAAAATGAAAATTGATTTAAGGTGAACGATGGAAAGGAAGTATGCTTACTCATTTCTTGTGCCTATGAGACTAGCAATTTGAGAGGCACAAGCCACAATACTTCTGATGACCCAGTAGGAAGCAATAGGAATGTGAGTACTGGCAACAGACATGGGAGGTGTGTCCTCTGAAATGTAGTCAGATGGAAGCTCCTTGAATTCAACGATGCAGGTGGTTACATCCATTGCAGCCTTCACGAGCCTAATGAGTGCTTCAAAATGGGGTTTCAATGACATGAAATTCTCAGCAATATCTGGCAGTTGCTTAAGAAGGGCCACAGACTTGGCAAGAGTATTTTCAGCACTCAACTGAGCAACAAGCCAAAACTCTCCAAAAATAACAGCAAAGGCTGCTAATGTTAGCACAACTTTCGCATGCCATGCATAGCTAGACATGTAACCCAGTAACACCATTGTTGATGAATGCGCATCTCCACCTCCCGAACACTTGCATGATAGCTGCCAATGTATTCAGGAATTGCTCTTTAATTACATATATCTAGGTGAATTTAGACAGTCAAAGTACAGTGACATGTAGGACAGAACCAGAAAAGAAGTTTAGTCTTAAAACTAACGAATTTTCAACTTTGCATGTTTCTAAGAACTTTCATAAATTTATAATAAAAATATATTTATCCTATTTTATTTATTGTTAGGTTCAAAGCTCTACGAATAAAGAAAAGATAGAGAATGTGATACACATTCTTAGGCAAAGATGAGTATGTATATACATACATATATTTCAAATAATCTGGTTAAGTATCAGTCTAAGTCAATTTCCATAAACAAATTATTAGGAACAAATGTGATTGTGTATGAGAGAGACTTGTAAACATTGGACATATAATTTTGTTTGTTCAAGAGGATGCAAAACTGAGGGGTAAATAAGAAGGTTGATTCATATATCAATTCACTGTCATAAGAATGAAAGAAAAGTATATTCTATGCAAAATGGGAAAAGGAATAACTGTCTTTTTAAGTGCAACACATCATTGGATGGTAGTTTGAGGAAACATGGGAACACACTGTATCCTTGGTAACAGTGTCAGGTAACTTTTATAAAAGTTAAGAAGATTTTCAGATGAAAACAACCTCACACGAAATTTTGTTTATGATGTAAGCCAGCGAGTCAAGCATGTCAAATTCAGCCAGAGCAGCAGTCATCTCCAATGCATCTTGGTCTCTTTTCACCTGTCAAAAAGCCACATATAATAATAATAATAATAATAATAATAATAATAATAATAATGATAATAATAATGATAATAACAAGAACAAATAAATAAAATAAGGAGTTAACTGAACATGTATCACATGCATGCAAAGTGGCAGAACGTAAACATGGTAGCATAAAAGGTAAGTCTTACTTCATAACCCTCAACAGTGCGAGCAATGAACCGAAGGAGAATTTCGTCGACGATTTGTAGAATAGGTTTGACATCAATTTCACGGCCATCTGGGGCATGTGTGGTCTGAACCTGCTTGGTCATGGCACTGTCATCAGAAGTGGAGAACATGCGTCGCTCCTTCCTTTGGGACATTTTTGGAGTAGCTGTTAGCTGGCGACTACTCATGTTGCTGAAATGGTTTCAGATATGAGAAGACACAGTGGGAGGGAAACAGGTTTTGGCTTGAGTATACGTGGTTGTACTAATAACATATATATAGCAACATGAAGAAGAATAAAGCTTTGTTGAACATGTACCTTGCTTGCAAGAGGGTATTAAAAAAGCTAAAGCGATTCATCTGTTCCCTATTCATCAGGATAAGAATAAACCTCATTTAATTATCTGTGGTGGCCCCTGCTCTCTTATTTTTACCTTAAATGCTTTATTTTATTACACTTAGACACACAGCTTGTTTATTTTCTGACATCATTGATGCCATGTCACTAGCCTTACCTCATTAATTTCATTATTAAAAGCCACATTTGAATGGTTTTATCTATTGGAAATAGTATTATGACATGTCATCCAAGTAACTTTTGTAACAGTAATTTTATAGGACTTATTCTCCAAGTAACTTTTGTAACAGTAAGCATTTTTGGACTGAGTAACTTTTATGACACTGTCAGAGATTATTGATGTTGTTGTTTTTGTTTATTATCGCAAAAAAAAAAATATATATATAAATTTACATTTTTATAATTATTTTATTTTTATATTCTATGTTAAATGAATGGAAAAATACGTCATGATTTCATTATTTATTATTGAATGTGTTAAATAAGTTTTTGAGTAGTTTAAGATACGAGACACATTCTAATGCTAATTTAAAATATTATTTAACAAATAAACTAAATTAATGTTTTTGTTAAAAGAAGTATAATTATTTATTTCTAAAGTTTAAAAGTAAAAATATATCAAAATTTAAAATTGAAACGAATTTTAGTTTCGTGGAAATTAAAAACATATATTTCTATTATTTAAAAACCAATTTTGTATAGTTTTTTTCTATTAGAAACAGTGTTAAGTAAAAAGGTATAATTTTGATTAACATTTATGTATATGGATAAATTTTTTTTAAGAAAAAATATAATAAGTTGTGTACTAGAAAAACGGCAAGATGATGTAATATTTTTAAAACACGACTTTAAAGTGAAATTGTGTTTTCACAACAGGACTCATTAGAATAGAAATAATGTATTAAACACACGATATTTACTCTTTTATTTATTTGTTTTTTTAGCAAAAATCTATGAATTAGAAACAACTTCATTCTTCTCGTTTTTTTATTTCGTATATTTTTTATTTCAAACAAGCATGCTCTGCACTTTAATTTTTTAATTAATAAATTATATTTTAAATAATAAAATATTATCATATATTGTAAATATGATTAGAAGATTTTAAATTTTAGTAATCAAAATATTAAAAATATTTCAAAATAGAAAATATTTTCACATTTTTAAAAATAATATTGAGATGTACATTTTTAATAAATACATTTTACATATATAATTTTAGTAATTAAATTATCTCAAAATTCCAAAATAAAAATTATCTTGATATAAAATTAAAGAAAAAAGAATATCAAGTTTTAAAGAGTAAAAGAAATTAAAAATATTATTTTCAACGCATTAATTAAATTATTAAAAAATATATCATTATATAAATATTTAAGAAAACATAACAAATTTTAAAAATTAATTAATCAAATTAATTAAAAAATTAAAGAAATCATACTTTTCAAACCCGATTTTAAACGAATAATGAAGAATCCGAACTTTTAGTTTTTAAAAGTCGTCTTGTCGACACACGATTTCTATTTACTATTTCTTTTATAGAAATCGTGTTTCTTACATACGATTTCTTCTATATTTTTTGCTTCCTCGTGTTTTTTCTTTACATTTTTATGTATTTTATTTCAGTTTTTAGAGGTCGTGATTACCACATAATTTCTCTTTTCACTTTCACATTATTTTTTAAAATTTTATAGTTTTTAGTTTTTTTTTTAAATTTATGCAAATATATTTTTTTATTTTTAAATTGTTTTTTAATAATTTAATCAATCAATTTTTAAAATTTTTTACATGTTATTTAAATTTTTATACAATCATATATTTTTAATAACTTAATCAACGCATTAAAAATAATACTTTTAAATTTTTGTACTCCCTAAATATATATTTTTTTAATATTTCGATGAATGAATTAAAATTAAAATTAAATTTTTTTAATAATATTTTAAAAAATATATGATAATATTTCATTATTTAAATTTTAATTAATTAATTAAAAATAATTAAAATACAGAATATGCTTGTATGAAATAAAAAATCAAATTTTTAATATAAAAAATTTAAAACTTTCATTCTAAGAAATGTGCATTACTTCCTGGGAGAAGAAACATCTTAACTTAACTTAAAGTACTACATGGAAGAGAAGAGTTTTCTTTTGTCCCTATAAAAGTAACTAGATTATTTGGTAAAAGTATTGTAGTGGTAAACTTATTCTCGACTTCAATGTAACGAAGTTGATCTCTGATATCATAATAAGAAATTGAATAATGATACTTTTGATAATATTTTTTGATAACATTTTAATATCATTTATGTGTCATTTTATGATTGGTCTATGTTAGTGTTTATAATTATTATTGTTGATTCTAGAGTAATTTTGGACCAATCACAGAATGACACATAGATGATGTTAAAATATTATCAAAATAATGTTGTCAAAGTATCATTATCTTAAAAAATTTAATAATAATCTCACTTTCATATCTTCAATTGGTTCAACCATTTATCATAAGCTATTCAGCCGAAGAAGTGTGTAGTCATATATGTCTATTTTATTATATATTTAGCAATTTAATTTCTTTTATATATTTGCAAAAAATATTTTGACAATCCCATTTTTTTTAGATTCGCCTCTGAATTTAAACGTTTACTTACTAAGGATTACAATTAGTCAAAGAGAGAGAAGAAGAAGCAAGTTTACAGATTTAGTAAATCATATGTGTCTTAGTTCTTTCTATAAATATTACTAATAAGGAAAAGGAGTTAGATTGATAAAGCAGAAAACAACTTGTCAAACAAACAATGTTCGGATTTTTTCCAACCAAACCAATTACTTCCATTGTCGCTCGTTATTATTTTATTATTATCATTATTATTATTGTACCGTACGATACCTGAGTCCACTAAACGGTCGACAAATAACCCAACCGACCGTCCACTAGACTTTCTTATGTTCGTATCACTTACAGTTTGATGTCGACTACTTGGTGATCGACAATTAGACAATAATGTAGTCGACTAAACGATCGACACATAACTTAACCGACCATTCACTGGGCTTTCTTACGTTAGCATCATTTAGATGTCGACCACTTGGTGATCGACAACTAAACAGTGATGTCGTGATAAAGTGCTCGCACGACAGTTA
>NW_025903859.1:0-54638 GCF_018835915.1 Vigna umbellata
TAATAGTACATGAACAGAAGTTTCGTAGACACAAAGATGAGGAACAAGCCTTAAAAGTGACCTTTGAAGAGGAAAGAAGTCATAATCGAGGTGGCCATAGAGGAAGAGGAAGATGACAGAGAAGAGGAAGAGGTCGAACCACTAGTGCAATGAAGGGAAACAATAGCTGTTGTTTTTGACAATACGCTTTGTTTGTCGAACCGAGACATATCCTAGCGAGGTAAAAAGTTGGGAAACTTTTGGCCTCAGTTCCAACCGAGGTAATATCTCAAAGGGTACTACCTCGGTTCATCAACAACCGAAGTAGTAAGGAAGAAGAAAAAAGAGGGGAAGGGGTTATTACAACCGAGGTAATAACGTGAACTTATGGCAGCAGTTCTAGCTTCAACTGCTGCCAAAGCCTTATTTTTTTTTTTAAATTCTCGTGCATCCTATGGCATCGACTGTGGATGAACCGAAGCCATACATAGGTTTTTACCTCAGTTTTGGTTACAATCGAGGCCTATTCTCCTGCAATTTTTTTAATAGTAGGTCTATTTTTGTGATATCCACTATCACAAAAACAAACTTGCATATCAAATAGTATAAAACAACATAGATTCAACACAATAGTCAATATTTAGATCACATAATGTTTAAAGCATAATGTACAAAGTCTAATAACAATAAATCAACATGTGCTAATGTATTTTAAAATCCTAATAACTATGAACCATTGAATAATCTAATTAAATATTTTGCAAGTGTCTTCCTTAGGTATGTAAGTGGTTTCTCAGGAAGTGGAGTAGGAGTCTTGAATCTCTGCACAAGACACATGATATTAATTAGTGTATATGAATTTCAAATGATGGAGAAAAACAAAATTCCTTAAATCTAAATATTACCGTTTCCCAGCCTCTTGTGATATGGGCACAAATGGTGTGGACCATCCAATACATTACGTAGTATCTGAACTCATATGACCCACTCTGTTTGTTACACTAATATATCACACAGCTGTAAGTAGTTAGTGAAAATCATTAAAACAAAACAACTATAAGAAAGTATGGCTTTAGCATATGCCAAACCTCGAGAGCAACCCATGAAAGCTACCAGTGCCATCAACTTGGACATTTTCGTTATGAATGTCCTCGAAACAAAGAGGCAAGTTATGCGAAGGTTGATGAAGAAGAAGAAGAATTTCTTTTGATGTTCTACGTGGAGTTTCCTGAGACTAAAGGAAAAGACGCTAGGTTTTTGATTCAGGATGTTCTAATCACATGTGTGGTGAATATGCTATGTTCCATGAGTTTGATGAAAACTTTTGACACTCAGTAAAGTTGAGAAACAACACCAAGATGACAATGATAGGAAAAGGAAGCATCAAGTTATTGGTAGATGGAGTAAACTTTGTCATCATTGAAGTTTACTATATTCCAAAATTTGAAATAATGTCTTAAGCATAGGAAAATTACAAGAGAAAGGCTTGACTATTTTGATCAAGGGAGGAATGTGAAAAATATTTTATCCAGAGAAAGGCTTGATAATTCATACCAACATGAGTGCCAACATGATGTTTTTCACGCTGCCCCAATATTTTACTTTCCATAAAACGCAATCTGATCAATGCCTTCATACACACACTCAAAATCTATCTCATCTTTGGCACCGAAGGTATGGGCATTTAAGCTATAATGGCCTATGAACATTATTGAACAAGAACATGGTACAAGGAATTCCTCAACTCTCTATGTCAACAATGATTTGCAGTGACTGTCTTAATGAAAAGCAACATCGTGACTCCATTCCAAAACAAAGTAATTAGAGAGCAAGTCAGAAGCTAGAATTTATCCATGCAGATATATGTTTCCATCTCTCTAACATTTAATAGCAACAAAAGCTATCTTCTACTATTAATTGATGATTATAGTAAAACAAAATGGGTGTATTTTTTGGCAGAAAAATCAGAAGCGTTACATTCATTCAAATGTTTTAAGATTATGGTTGAGAAAGAGACTGAAATGTCTATTAAGTGTTTGCGCACAGACAGAGGGGAAGAATTTCATTGAACAGAGTTCCATAATTTATGTAAACAAAATGTGATCAAAAGGTAATTGACCACTGCTTATACTCCACTACAAAACGAAGTCTCCAAAAGGAAAAACAGAACAATGATGAACATGGTTTGTTCCATGCTATCTGGTAAAAATATTCCCAACTCTTTCTGGCCAGAGGTAGTGGACTGGACCATTTATGTCCTAAATAGATCTCCTACATTAGTTGTGAAAGATGTTACACCGCAAGAATCATGGAGTGGAATGAAACCCTCGGTTGCTCACTTTCGGGTATTTGGATGTGTAGCCCATATGCACGTTCTTGAAGCAAGAAGAACCAAACTTGATAATAGAAGCATCAGTTGTGTACTGTTGGGAATTAGTGAGGAATCCAAAGGCTATAAGCTATTTGATCCCATAGCTAAAAGAATTATCGTAAGTAAAGATGTGATTTTTGAGGAAGACAAACAATGGGATTGAGATAAAACACAACCTGTACCAGATTTAAAATGGAATGATGATGCAAAAATAAATGATGCAGAAATAGATGATGCAAAAATAGATGATGTAGAAATAGATGCATGTGAGAATGAAAGAAATGATATTGCAAAAATAAATGCAGGCCAAAAAACTGATGTTGGAGAAGAATTCCAGCGAAGGAGAAGAAATTTCAGTGAAGGAGAAGATCGAGTACGAGTATCAAGAAACAGGAAACTTCCTACTTGGATGGGTTATTATGTTCTTGGCGAGGGTTTGTCGGAGAATGAGACCCATATGGCATTAATGGTATCAAATGATCCCACATGTTTTGAGGAAGTTGTGAAAGATCTGAATTGGCGATGGGCTATGGATGAAGAAATCCAATCCATAAAAAAGAATCAAGAAACTCACTACACTACCTATTGAAGCTAAAATAATTGGAGTGAAATGGGTTTACAAAATCAAATACAATGAACATGGCAATGTTGATAAGTACAAGGCTAGATTAGTGGCCAAGGGGTATTCTTAAAAGCATGGAATTGACTACACATAAGTTTATGCATCAGTGGATACAGTAAGAATGATTAATGCTCTAGCTGAAAATAAAAATTGGCAAATTTTCCAGCTAGGTGTTAAGTCGACTTTCCTTCATGGTGAGATTAATGAGGATGTTTATGTGGAGAAACCAAAAGGAGATGAAATGAAGGGTGATGAGCATTTGGTTTATAAATTGCATAAAGCTTTGTATTGCTTGAAACAAGCCCCGCGTGCTTGATTCAGTCGAATTGAAGCTCATTTCATTAGTGAAGGATTTCAGCGGTGTGACAGCAAGCAGACATTATTCACCAAGAGAAACAAATAAGGAAAAATTATCATTGTAAGTATTTATGTTGATGATTTAAATTTTACTAGTAATGATGAAGTCATGATGTCTGAGTTTAAAAGCTCTATGTTAATAGAATTTGATATGTCTGACTTGTGGAAGATGAGATTTTTTTCTTGGGATTGAGGTGCTACAAAGACCTGATGGTATTTATATATGTAAAAAAGAAATATGCATTAGAATTTTTGAGCAGGTTTGGTATGCTGGAAAGTAATCATATAGGCACGCCAATAGTTCCAAGTTTCAAAATGAGCAAAGATGGAACCAACAATTATGTTGATGGAACCAACAATTATGTTGATGAAACTTATTACGAGAAGTTGGTTGGCAGTTTGATGTATCTCATTGCGACAAGACCTGATATGATGTTTGTACATGTCTCATACGTAGATATATGGCAAAATCACTGGATATTCACCTGCAGGCAGTTAAAAGAGCCTTACGATGCTTAAAAGAAATTGTGAATTGTGAAATTTATTATAAGACAACAGAAAGTGGTGAGCTATTCACATTCATTGAAAATGACTATGGAGGGAATATGGGAGATAGGAAGAGTACATCAGGTTATGTATTTTTAATAGGGTCAGGTGTTGTCTCTTGGTGTTCCAAAAAACAACCTATTGTAACTTTATCAACCACAGAAGCAAAATTTGTAGTAGTTGTTGTTTGTGCTTGTCAAGGAGTTTGGATGAGAAGAATCTTAAAGGAGTTGGGTCATTCTTATGAAAATTGTATAACTATGATGTGTGATAACAACCCAACCATTAAGTTGTCAAAGAATCCTGTTATGCACGACCGCAACAAGCACATTGATGTAAGGTTTCATTTCTTAAGAAATCTTACTAAGGAAGGTACAATTGAATTAGTTCATTGCAAGAGTCAAGATCAATTGACTGATATAATGACCAAGCCATTGAAGATAGAAGGTTTTCAAAAAGCGTCGAAAGTTGTTGGGAGTGTGTGATATTTCTGATATAATTTCTGATATAAACTAATTGCTTTATAACATTTAGTTTAAGGGAGGAAATAAAGAAGTTTGCAACAATAACAATTTTATTTCTGTTTTGAATAATATCTTGGTTTACCAAGTCTTTAGGGATATTTGCTATTTTTTCTCATTCCTGTAACCACCACTAGCTTTATTTTCGGTGAGGGGTTTTAATTGTGTAGTAACTGTCATTTGGCTATTTAAAGCCACATTTACAATTAATAATACAGTCAGTCAATTTTCTCTGCATCAGTGCATTTACAAATTTAATTCTTAACAAGCATCACCTAGTTTAAATCTTCTAAGTATCCTCCTTTCTCGATTACTTTTGTATTGGCTAATGAATGATTTGATCACTGCATTTGATGTACAACCACACACATTTATAAAATATAATATTTTTATTGTTACCCTTGGCAACCCCTACACCATCACAACTTTCTCGAAGCATGTTAACTCAACAATGTATCGCAAAATAATAATAACCTCATCTATATTATCGCAGTATTGTTAGAGGCATATAAATAAGCAAATTCATCATACATATTTAGGATAGCCTTATCCTTTTTTGTTACACTCTCCACCCAAAGTGTTGTGTGTTAGGGAAAGTCTTCACACTCAAAAAGGATTTAAACAATGTATCATTTTTCTCAATTTAGTTATATTGTAGAGTTGTATGCAAAATTGACAGAAAATAATGTCATCTCATAAAATATCCAAACCCATATGTCCTCTCTTTCTCTCTTAAGATGTTGGGTAGAAATAAGTTTATAAAATTGATTTTCTTTATATTTTTCCCACTCCCAAGATCTTAAGTTTCCATTCTTCAACCCGCTTTGAACGTATTTCATTCACCCTCAAATTTGGATTTTCTTGTAACGACCTATCCAACTTCTCACTCAACTTATTAGTATTGGCCTCCATTTTGTACTACATCATCACCAATGACTTCCACTTTAACCTTAAACTCAATATTACCTTCATCACTACCCTTAAACTCCACTTCAACATCTGTCAAATCAGCAACATGACTACCCTCTCCACTCTCTAAAGGTCCTTGACATAAGTGAAACACTTCATTCAAATGATTTTCTACAACCTCTAGCTCATCCATATCTTGGACCACAAACAAGTGAACTTTCCCATAATATTTTGTCATGTTTATCATATTCATTGCACCTTTATCATCATACAACTTATTCACCATAGTTTCAATACAATAAAACAAGTCCTTTACTTCAATATAGCCCACGTCCTTAAGGGCACCCAGCACTTTGAAATAACTCCATTTGTCGGGGTCAACTTTCCAATATGTAACTTTTCCACCAATATATTTAAATGGAACCTCCTTTATCAAAGTTCCACCATGGTGAACCACAACTTCAAACATGTCATCACATATCCCCAAACGAACCCTGCAAATGGAAATCGACAAGGGACAACTAAAAAAGGATGAAAGTAAAATGTAGGAGATGAATCCCAACACCGAAAATCGACAAGGGATCACTACGAAACAAATACAAAATTTTAAACACCAAACTCATACTCACTCTCACAAAAAATTACATTTTACACATTTCTCCAAATCATAACCATATGAATTTCCAAAACAAACAAAACCTAACTCAACGCGACAAAAACCCTAATACCCCATTACACAAATGCAACCTTAGATTAAGAACACATACCTAACTTAGGCCCCTTCACTTCCAATTTCAATGAACAAGCAAACTAAATTGAAGGCGAATGTGATCTAGCTTCAACCCTTCAATAGTAAAGTCAAATGTCTTTCAACACATAAACCACTTTGAAATACCATGTATTCATGTCAGCTTTTGTTTAAGTTGTCACGCATGTGAAAAAGTTACACCTCATTCACTCATGGCTTAAGTGGACATTGTGTCCTTAACGATTTAGACACTGTCATAGAAAAAAAATCAAATTGAACAAAAATTACAAAAATTGAGACCACAAAAAGTGGAGGATCATTTTAAATAAAACTAAAAAAAATAATAATCAAAATAAGTATTAAGTCTTTTCTATTTTAGGAGATAAAAAGAAAAAAACACAAGTAAAAATATATGTTTGGAGATAATAAACCACGTCTTCTTTACGTGACCTCTGTATTTTTTTTTTTAATTTAATCCCTCACCAAATTAAACCGTTATTTATGATATGATGAGATATATGTTTTTACATTTCAATTCAGTAAAATATTGCTAACAATTTTTTCCCTACCACGGCCTTCTGAGTGCCTCGTTTTATATGCTTTTGATCATACCTCCGTCATCGCCTATTCGTATCCGGCTTCATAGTTTCGATAGTTATACTGTCCAGTTCTTTTTCTAATTTTTCTACATTCTTGACATCAGAGAACTGGACAAATCCGTACCTCCCCCCACCACACTTGTTTAGCGTTCTTGCAATAAAGACCTCCACCACATCTTTGAAAGATTTTTCATATTCTAAATTCTAGTCGTTATTGGGGAAGTTGGAGAACAAGAAAGGTTTTATTGTCCTACCATCCACTCTACCCCACCATGATCTTCCTTGTCTACGAATCATGGCCACTGAGACCCCGAGTTATTGAATTTAAAGTTGAATCCATAAATCATTAATTGACGCGTTAACTCAACATATATTAAATTAAAAATTTTATGACATATGGTATATAAATTTGATTTATTACATTTAAATTCAAAAGGTTACAATGAAGAAATGACTTACACCCTTATGATAAACAATACATCTTGAGTTGGATAGATCCTGTATCATATTATAACAATTGAATAATTTTTTAGATTAATTAAGATATAGGGAAAATGAGAGGTAGTGAAATATATTAGTGTGTCTTAACCATTTATTTATTATTCCATACAATATATTTTTTAATTTAAAATTAAATACTTTGTGTGTCTTTTTTCTGTCTCCAAAACTTAACTCTAAAAAGCATGTTATAAGGTTTGTACCAGAGAATTGTTGTGGTAAAGTCACCCTACATAAAGTATATGAATATAAATGGGTAACGATTTGTTTTTACACATTGATTTGGATGATCAAGTAAGAAACAAACTTAAATGATAAAGATATCAGAATCGAATCTAACAATTGTAGCTAGGTCTATCAGATCAGGCAAGGAGAAGAACTATATGTAAATATTTATTTCTTTAAAACTTCACCATCAATATGTGTAGTATTTGTGATAAGAAAGGGGTATTGGAGATTTCATATTGATATAACCAAATTAAAATGTATATAAGTAAGAAATATTATATGTTTCAGAAGTTGATTTTTCGATATTAAATTAAATCTAATTTCAAATGTTAGGAAATGATAAATCTATTTTATTTTGAAATAAATAGCTATAGTCCAACAGTTCCCGTGTATTCCTTCCCCTTTCCCCTTGTGTTCGGATCATAAAGTCGGTGATCATGAAACATGTTTTTAAGACAAACACATTTCCTTTAATCTAAACGACATCTTAATATAGTGTGACTATGCTTTTGAAGTTGACGCAAATGAAGAATGGCAATGAGTTAGATGTTGCAGGAAAAAAAAAATTAGACGTCGGATGCTACGTATCAAAGAAACGGTAGTCACTTGTGTCTCTTATGTACAACTTCAGTTCAGGCATCCTCTGTAACATTACAAAATGGCAAAGCGAATTTCTAACTTGAAATTGTAGGAAGAAAACAAATTGACCAGAACATGAAACATGCAGAATTTCACTCTAAGAAAAGAAAGGCATTTTATATAAATATCAAACTTAGTAATCATGCAAATGTGCAGCTCCTGGAGAAATGACTTCAAGCGTTGTGCTAGACTGTGAAGTGGTTATTTGAAAAAGCAGGAGTCATAGAGTCCATAGAGCTGAATGATGTGTTATTGTCAGAGAATGGCACCCGTGGTGTGAGTGTGGGCATTGGCACTTCAAAACTAAGCACTTGAACTGCTTGCCTCATAGTAGGCCTCTGAAGGTAATCTGTGTGAGTGCACCAAAGGCCAACTATCAGTAAAGTCTCCATTTCCTTCTCATCAAAGTGTCTATATAAGCTTGGATCAGAGGCTTTGAGGAGTTCACCCATGCCATAGAGTTTCCAAACCCAATCTACCAAATAAATATCTTCAACCATATTAGCTTCAATAGCCTTTCTACCACAGGCTATCTCCAAAGCAGCAACTCCAAAGCTGTACACATCGGACTCCCTACTAGCCTTGCCTCTTGTGATAGCTTCAGGAGGCAAATACCCAATTGTTCCTGCTAAAACAGTTGTTTTTGATCCTATCTCATGATCCATTAGTCTGGCTAACCCAAAATCTCCAAGCTTTGCATTAAAATTGGAATCCAACATAACATTGCTGGATTTTATGTCTCTATGAAGCACACATTCTTCCCACTCTTCATGCAGGTATAACAATGCTGAAGCCAAACCTCTCGCAATATTATATCTCACATTCCATGTAAGCAGGCCTTTTCCCTTGAACAGATAAGAATCCAAGCTTCCATTTTCCATGAACTCATAAATCAGCAGCAGGTCCTCATGCTCATGGCACCACCCAAAGAGTTGAACCAAATTCTTATGTCTCAGTTGACCAAAGATCTTTACTTCAGATATGTACTCTTTCACCCCTTGTGTAGATTCACGAGATACCTTCTTGACGGCAACATCGGTGTTCAACTCTTTAATAAATCCCCTGTAGACGGCCCCAAAACCTCCCTGTCCTATTTTGTTTTCTCTAGCGAAGTTATTAGTTGCTCTGGCCAGTTCTTCAAAGGAAAACTTCTTGGGTAGAGAGACTTTTTCGAAATCATTGTCCATGGCATGGTCAAAAAGCGAGGCGTCTTCCATACCTGTAGTCCTCAGCATCCATCTCACAAGAAAAGTTACCCCCAAAATAACAACTAAAATACCTGCACCAAGTCCAAGGCTCAGCCCTATCACCAGCCCTCTTTTGCTTCCACCCTTATGTGCTTCCATGTGAAAACTAGAGTTGAAGGACCATGAGCTAAGAGCATATTCGTCGTAATAATCTCCTGTTGCTGCAGAAAAGCCAAATTCAACCCAATCAGGTAAGACATCTTTCAGATTGACCACAGAGGATAAGTTCCCTTGAACTACGACGTCCGCCTTGTACCCAGTAAAGGTGACACTTAATATGTTTGAACTGGAATCGAAACTAATATCAGCCTCGTATCCCCTCTCAGGCTGGCTGGTGAACCACTCTGCAGTTGCAGAAGATACGATTGAATTGATATCGATACCCACATGGGGATACGACTGAGGATCCCACTCATTAACGAAGGTATCAAATTCCACTGCCACAAATGGATGATCCACTTTGTAGTTTTGATTTCTGAGTTGATCACGGCTAGCAAGACCAATACCAGCTCCATCTCTTGGGGAAAGCGATGGAAAGCCCGGATGTGCCAGAAAGAAGGCGATACCATCTGCATGTTTTTTATTTAAGGCGCTGATGGTAAAGGAGAAATGGGTAGTGAAATCCGTGACTTTCCCTGAGTTTATGTCCCAAAGATGCAATAGTTTGGGATATATGACTCTACCATAACTGAATGTTTCATTTTTGGTGAGTTTGAGCACTCCTTGTTGAGGTTTAACATCTCCCGAAGTATTGAAGAAGTTTCCGGTGTCACCAAAGCTCTGATAGTCGAATTCCAATGAAGCTGCATGAGGTGTTATAAGAAGCAAGAGCGTTACTGTTAAACAAGCACGTACATAACTTTTCTTACAGTAGCAAGATACTGCCATGACTGGAGAAAAGATGTTGGGTGTGCAATGGAAAATGGAATACTACAAATATGGTTTGGTTGCGGTACCTGCTTCTAGAGTTGTAGTTAATGATAGTTGTTTTGTTCATTAACATTGTTGCTCGCTGTTTTATGATTGAATGAGTCAAACATGGTTAAGTCAACTCTCTACGAGAAAAAGGATGAAAAATCATGTTTAATAGCTTTTTGAACCACATCTGCGTATTGAATGTGAACTCCTCTCGCTACAAGAATCGGAGGTTATTTTTTCCGTTGGCGATTTTAATTCCCTGAAAGTAGGTTACCTCCAGTTAGGAAAATCGTTGGGAAAAACTGCGTCGCTAAGTATTATCAGTGGTTTTCTCAAAACCGTCAGTATTAGCAGGAGTTTTGTGAAAATCGTTGATATTGGCGGGGGTTTTGTGAAAACCGCCGGTACTAGCGGAGATTTTGTCAAAACCGCTGGTACTAGCAGGAGTTTTGCGAAAACCGCCGGTACTGGCAGGTGTTTTGTAAAAACCGCCGGTATTAGAAGTGGTTTTGCTGAAACCGCCGGAACTAACCGGGATTTGCTAAAACTGCCAAAAATGTGTACAATTTTTTGTTTTTAGTTTTTTATTATAATAAAATGAGATTATGATAAAATTAGTTTTATTAACCAAACAAACAATGAAGTAATATAAACTAAAACTGAATATTATATATAAAATAAACTACCTTGTTCAACAATTAATATGTTCATACAACTAATTGTTCATATATTAAAAAGAAAGATGTTCAATACTAAATTAAAATACTAAAAGTATGATTGAAATGTTCATTACATTACTAAAAAAGAAACATTGTCTAATTTTGTTCTTCGTTAATTTCATTGTTTGGCTTGATCAAATACCTACAATATAACATAATAGTTAGTTAATAATATATTTAATAAAAAAAATTTATACAAATGAATTTAGCAATTATTACCGATGATGATTGAAACATACCAAACTGTGAAGGCAATGGACCTTGATGATTTTGCAACAAAAGCACGACAATCATATAAACATATAAACAACAAGGAAATTTGAGCATGATATTGGCCATTGAAATGACTTTTAGAGAAAAGTAATGAGCCAAGATAAAAGAAGGTTTTATACAACCTCTTACCAAAAATGTTAAATATTAAGTAAGCACAAAAAAATGTCTACATTCTGGTTGTATAATTATTACCTTTCATTTAATCATCAAATTCCTAATCGAAAATGGAATTTTTTTTTCACAACTCATACACCCATATATCTCCAAATCATAAGTATTTTTTTTAATAAAAAAAATTTGTGAACAGGGTAAACTAAGATATTCTTATCATAACCTCTTACTTTTTTTTGTCATGAAAGTTGTTAAGATTTATTGTACCTGGCGCCCAATATCTTTAGCTATTGGACTTGTTCCATCTATGTGGAGTAGGAGTGCAAGATTTCAACTGTGAAAAACACAATTCTAAGTAGCTATCAGTGAACAGAATACAAAAGTAAATTGAGCACCAACTAATCCAACGTATCTTGCATGTAAAAGCCAAAAAAATCTCGATTTCAATCCAAACTACTCTATTATATATATTCTTTTACCTTCTTTCTCTCTTAATCTTCTGTTTTGAGTTTCCAGTTGCTGCAATGAGCTTACCATGTTGCTGGACAAGATGAGAGAAGGAAAGTAACAACAAATACAAGATAAAAAGATAAATATATAGGTATATACAATATTCAAATTTTCTTACAATTTTTGTTTCATGAACATAGCTGAAAGTGTTGATGAGTAAAATTCTTACATTGCATGCTTTTAAAAATAATAGCATGTTACAAAATACATTATGATTACTATGGAATTTCCTATTTGTAATAGGTTAAGATAGAAATCCTAGACACCGACAAAGAGAGGCAGAAAAATGAGTGTGTCGTGAGAGGAAAATAATGTTCATGTTGAAAGTTCGTGAGAGCTTGTGAGTGCGACAAAAGGGTCTTTTCTGATCAAGGATAGGTAATAGCGAAAGCCAAAGTGAGTAAAACAAGCTTAATCGTATTCCCGTGCGGATAAAAGGCATCAACGTGATTGTGATATCTAGCGAAGACTTCTTAGACATTCAGAAATAAAGCCAAAGTGAGTAAAACAGAAGCGAAATAAAGTTACTTCATTCATAAACAAACGTTCTTACATCAAAAGGAACAAGTCAAGAGGGAGCCAAACTAAGAAAATATAAAAGCTAAACATTAGCATGGGTAGATTCCCTAACTTCTACTAGAGCATCAAGGGGTAGGATCTCGTTCCGAGGCATTCCCTTGGTTTTCGGGGAGAGAAAGAGCAATTAGTTCCCCATTCACTACGTCTTTCATAATGTCGAAGTCAGGAAAATCAAGAGGAACTTTGAAGAAGTAATGGCACTGAGCTATACCTTGCTCAAACCCTCGGAATCGCTCATTGCAAACTTCATCACCCAAGGCTTTGTTTTCAGCTGTCATCTTCGCTTGGGTAGCAGCAAGGGCATCTCTATCTTTAGTAAGATCAGCGATCTGGATGGCACTTTCTTGGAGATCCAATTTCAAATCGTCATTAACCTTCTGAAGCTGCCGAGCGGTAGTCCGAGCTTTGGCTAAGGTTGTGGAAGCCTTCTGTCGTTCATCCTCGGCCATCTTTTGAAGCTCTTCAACGCACCGGGTCAAGTCTTCATTGGATTTTTGAGCCTTCTCCAAGTCCAGTCGAGCAGCTTCAACCTCTTCAACAATTATAGACTTAGCAAAGCCAACTGCATAAGCTAAACACAGGTTGGATCGAACGTTCAGCTTGTATGCCAGGTCCACCGCTTCGTCGGTTGTCATTCCATGGAAAAGTTTCTTCTCCTTGGGATTAAGGCGATACTCTAAGCAGTCAGCTAAGTGCACAGTTGAATAGAACGACCCAGCTAGCAAATGACCTTAAGGAACTTTCCTCTTTTTCTTCTTACCCGAAGACACGGACTTATCCTTGACAACCTTTCTTTTTTCTCCGCCTTGAAGAGAAGCTTCATCCTCAACCTGAATGGCTGAGGGAGTGGAGGACAACGATGAGTATGGAGCTATTTTAAAAGCAGGGTTTACCGTATGAGGATCTTTAGTCACGTCCGGCCGAGCGGGAATAGTAATGGATCGCACGGGTCTGGAGGAAGTTCCCGCTCCGATTTTCTTCAATTTTTCTTCTTTTCAAGACATCATCAGTGAGAAGGCCTTGTTTTTCTCCATCTCCTCGAAGATATCTGAACGTCAGAAAAAACTCGTAAGTTACAAATGACAGCTATAACAGAAAATTATGAAACCTTATCGAACACTCTAGAACATAGAGAGTTGGAACCCAAAAGCCCAATGAGAGCCCGCGACAAGGTCTTTCAGGGTAGCTGATCTAGCAGGCTGACTATCTCCAATTCTTCGAGGGTCATGGACAATTTTGCTTGGGAAACAACCTTTTTGGGATGCTCGGTCCAATAGAAGGGAAATTTTGGTTGCCCATCGTCTAGATAAAAGCTGGACCGACCCTCCTCTTTTATCAATACCTTGAAAAATCTGGTCTTGAATTCCTTATAGGAGGAATTGAATAGCGTAAACAATTGTTTACCCTTCACAAGAGTCAAAGAAACCCAAGATTTATTCGCGTGCGGGGATAACACGGCAGAAATACAGGAATGCTGCTAACTTGGGTGTCAAAGCAAGTGTAGTACAAAGCACGACAAATGCTTGCATATACCCCCACCCGTTTGGGTGTAGTCGGGTCGGGGCTACATTCAAATCACGTAACACACTCGATTGAAATTCAGTGAATGGTAAGCGATCACCCAGGTCGCGAAACAATGTGCTATAAACATAAAAAAGTCAGTATTGTGCCCTTCCCGCCCATGGCAAGCACGTTCATTCGATCGGCACACCGTTAACAGGATACTATCGTCATCTTTTGCAGTAGATACAATGTTAACCCTACTAGCGAAGTACTCTAATGAAGTATTGGTAACGTAATAGGGCGCATACAAGCCTACCTCATGGGGAGCCTAGCCATATCCATTGACAAGGGGAGGGGGAGCAGAATCTGTCCATTCCCTAGCAGCATCAATCTCGAGCACAATATTTGCCTCTTCAACTTTGTGGTCACTGGCCTTAGTAGAACCCAGGATGGAGGACCCTATGGAGGCAGTGGGCTCTTTTCTGCCATCAGCATACCCCTAACCTTCGCCGACGACTTCATCAGACGATAAGGGAGAAGAAGACATGATTACCTGAGATGGGCTCTCATGGAAGTTTAGCAATGAGGAAAATAAGGAAGACAAAGTAATCATGGCGGTTCTGATCACCTTTTATATAGTGTGACAGGACATTTCCAAGACTCCATCATGGTCATCCGTCGTGGCAGGATCAAACGGCCAGGGATGCGGGGCTTTTCATATTTCAGATGGCACGAATCTCATGATCGCACGTGCTCCACGATCAACGGACACGACCACCACCACTGATCCCTTTCGCACTCTTTCTAAAACCACGAATTTCAAACCCTTCACGCCTAAGAAGTCGTTCGGGGGGGGCTTGTGTACTATATGGTGGGGAAGACCGACCGGTAGTGGTCAGCAAGTCCAATAGGAAGGAACCAATCGGCAAGCATTCAATGGCATTAATGGTTAATAAAGGCGAGTAATTATTACATCACGCGTATTGCATTTGTGGCTAATCAACGAGTGATATTAGGCAGATTATGCTGGATATAAGGAAATTAACAAATGATGATGCACAAAATATATTGCATTAAATGGCATTCAATGACATTCAATGGGCTGGATGATTGCAAAGCCTATAAATACAGAACTAATGACCAAGTAAAGTCGGATTTTCTGAAATATATTAAGATCTGGAAGGACACCTCACTGACTTGAACGTCGGAGTGTTTTCTTGCAGGTCATCCCTCGTTGAGCCGATCGGAGAAGGGAAGTTGAACCCTTCGTTGTGCACTTGGGAAGAAAGGAAACGCGTGGAGCAGCGACCTCAGACCCGCATTCAACATAAACACACACACACATACATATATATATATATATATAATCCTGATCGAATATATTTGGTATACTAAGTTGATAGGTATACAATATGTATCTATTTGACTAGAAGAATATCATGTCAACCATATCTTGTTCATTAACTCATAATTAACTATAATAGTTCAAGATTAACATATTATGGAGTCACGTGATCCCCGCTCATCCAAGTAATATTAGTATAAATAACAAATTTTACAAGATATGTAATTTACATTTATTAATTATTATATTTATTGTTTGTTGACATACTTGATTAATTTGAACGTTGGAATGTCTTAAGCAATTAATTTGAGCGTTGGAATGTCTTAAGCAAGAATAACTCCTATCCTGTTTAGAGAGAACGATTATACTTGAAGAGGACAAGTACTCCTAGAGTTAAAGGCTTGAAGTATTGAAGTACTTTTGGAGTCTTTGTAGAATATATGATCAACTTTATAAGAATAATTGATGTCGACTTATTTTTTATAAATTGGGTTCATTCATGGTGTCTACAGGGAGCAAGATGGCTAGAACAAAAGAAGTAGGACCCAAAACACAAGAAAACACTAGAAAGAGGGGGGGGGGGGTGGGCGAGAGGTTGAATAATATTTTAAAAACTTTTTCACAAATCAACATTTATTGACTATTGTAGGGGTTAGATGGTCTACAATAGTTATCAAACGCATGTTTGTTTAATATAGCGTTTAGGAAAACGTTCTAAGGAAAAAAAAGCAATAACACAATATTTTTATACTGGTTCGCTCTAACCTGAGCTACGTCCAGTTTTCCCTTAAGATTACAACTAATATAAACGACTCTTGGTATGCAACGAGTATTATCAACCACTCCTAGTTTCAACACTAGTTAACCTGACTAGTGATAATGACAAATTTTAGCATGATATTCAGTATGAAATTGAGAAAAAATGTCAAGTCTTCCTTAGTTTTTTTACCTTCTTGAATATAGTTTTCATGTAGTTTTGTAAGTGGTTGCATCTTAAGCTTTAATGATATTATTTGGCTATTAATCCTTAATACCATGCATTCCAAGTAGTTGGAAGAAGTTTCTTTACCAAACTAAGTCAACAAAACCCAGGAAAAGAGGGAAGAGGAACAAACAAAAGAAGAACCAATGCTGTAGGAATGACTCACGCCGGGCGCCTCCTCCTCTGTGGATGCCGGGCACTATTTCTTTGGTCCAACTCACGCCAAGCGCCTCCTATCGGGGCACCGGGTGCGACTTTTGCTGATGTGGCATAAAAGCTTTGTTTAACCTTGGAACACGAAGGGGACAAGATCTTTAGCAACCCAGACGCGATTTCTTTCCTTTGGAGCAGCTAGAGGCGAGCTTGGAGATGTGGAAACACTTCTCCTTCCCCCATGGGTCTTCTCCCTTCTTCCATTTTATCAATTGTAAGCTTAAGCTCTCCATGATTATGGAGAGCTAATCTCATCTATTGTTGGGGATTGATGTAACCACGAATCTCTTGTGTCAATTACTGTCGATTTGAATGATTATATGCCTATTTCATTGATTGCTAATGTTTAATTCCTTCTCTTAAAGCTTGTTATGACTTGATCAACCATGGCATGATTTTAGGGTTTGCTTGATATTGAGAAATATTGTGTAAATCTGGAATTGGAATAAATACCTAAAGGAAATTGTATCTAGGGATAAAACTTAAACATTTGGTTGTCTTGAATCTCAACTCTTAAAGCGGATGAACTTGTTAAGTGTTCTAAGGAATTGGAGTTTAAGAAGTAAGTTTAGGCTCTCTCTATCAAGGGATTGGGTTTGAGTAAATTAGTAGATTGACTTTAGCACATCTATGAAAAGGAAGTGATTTTTATGCACAAGAGTGAAGCAGGTGAAATTATACCCCCAACAATACCAATTCATATAATTTCAAATCCTTTACATTTCTAGTTGTTTGAGTTTCCAAAGTTCAACTTTTATCATTCTTGCATCGTATTTACTTTAATTGCATGAAAAGCCAAAAAATGGAATCATTCTTTAGTCTAAGCTAGTTAGAAATTATACGATTGTTTAGCGACACGAGTTTCTTGGGAAACGATATCCGGTTTTACCGGCTTTATTACTTGAAACGATTTGATGTACTTGTCAAAGTTTCAACAACTAAACGAGTTTAATCACTCCTAGTATCAATACTAGACAAACTATCTAGAACGTTTAACTCCACTGAGTTAAACAATACAAGTGTTTGTAGCTTTGTGTAGTAGCCATGGGAGTAGATAAAGGTTATCTTGAGAGAGGGTTTAACAACTTAAGGTTTCTGAGAAAGGGATTCTTGAGAGAAAACTTTTGAGATAACTTAGAGAGCATAAAGATGGATGGGTTTTTTGTTAGTTATATATGTGAGTAATAAAGGTGGTTTCTTGGAATTGTACCCGTTGGGGTTTAAGGGCCATCATGAGACATTTAATGCTATGTGTAAGACTTTTCTTATTTGGAAATTTTGAATTCCTTCTTCTAGAACAAGTCAAGCTCCTCTTAGCTTTGACCTCGGGGTCACCTTTCAAAGCTTTATTGACATTAGACGGTCCAACATGGGTGATGCGAGCCATTAGATGATGTGAACCATTGGTCTCTCTTTTCTCTTTAAGTGTCCCATCATCTTATCTAGACGCTATGATTTTACTTGATTCACTTAAATCTTTAGACGCTTTGATGTCAATCAACATATGTGCAAAAGAATCATCTAGCTCTGCATTTTATTTTTCAAGCTTACACTTATCACTTGTACATGTAAGGCCTTTTTCAAACATAACAGTGTATTTGTTGTCATATTGACTATTTTTCAATAGATCATGTTTAGGCCTTCAAGTAATAAATAGTATCAATAAATAGGAAAGTGTTTATACTTATCATTCAGAATTTCTTTTCTTTATGGTTTCCTTTGAGGTTTGCTAGTTCTTTCTTTTTCTTCTTCAAGTCTTGGGACATAGACCTTTTTCCCGTTATGATATGTTAGGATCCATTAACCTGGTGTCATGATAAGAGTTTCTTTTTAATAGTCTAGTAAATCTCCAAGACAAATGCTCTTATCCTTTTGGTAACCATTTTACATTGGGTCCAATCCTGTTCATTTCTCTTGTCTTTTTCTTTTCAGAATTAGACTAAGCATTGAAAACTTCCTCTCCAACTTTAACAAATTCAAAAATTTTGGATGAGGACATATGATGAGATGGTTTGCCTTTAAATCCTAAATCTGTCTTGTCAAAAGGGTGTTTACTACTTTTTATTAAAATCCTTAAATGCTCTTTACCTCCATATACGTTCTGTTCAATACTACGAGTAAAGTGTCATTTTCTTGCTAAAATTGTTTGACGCGTTTAATGTTTTTAGGTATTGTAGAGTTTTATCAAATTTTTTTCTTGTTAAATAAGATTTCACATTGTATTTTGACCGAACTAATTTTCCCTCAAGCTTACAAATTTTTTGCTTTAAAGATTTTATATCGTCCTTAGACGATGTCAAGTCCTTTTTCAAAATTTCATTTTCTTTTGAAGAATTTTTAAGTTGTTTTCTCAAAATTTGATAAGCTTTTGATAGCTTTAGGGAATAATAAAGTGGAGGTCATTGAAGTCTACCTCCTTTTTAGAGTCATCTGATGTGTCGCTAGCTGAGTCTGCTATCGTACAAAACTTGAATGTTTCTTCTTCGTCTTTATATGGGCTTAGATCTTTTGAAGTACTTAGTACTATGTCTTCTTTGACTTTACTGGGTTCTTCATTCACATGTCCTTGGCGCTTTTGCATGATTGTACCTTTTCATACTCATTTTCACATACAACACACATTAGTATATTTTTAGCGTTAGAATTTAGAAGATACCTTAGTTTATGATCGTCTGACCAAAAGTTTCAGTATATTTTTAGCGTTAGAATTTAGAAGATACCTTAGTTTATGATCGTCTGACCAAAAGTTTCTTGCCATTGGTTTTGCTTCTCTATTCAAAGGTAGAAATTTTCCATTCTCAACAATATTCAACATATCGATGTGACATGATTCAAAGAAAGTAATCATATTTTCCTTGCAATGAAAACTTTGAAAGAAACCATTTTGCAAACTTTGAAAGGGACCATTTTGGAGTTGCTCACCTACCTACCTCCTTACTTCATTGATTTCTTTAATACTATGATGTCGTCCTTCATAACTCAATTTTCCATTAGTTGACACCACCATCTCACCTCTCTAGCACTCCTCAAAGTTAGGTAGAAGACGGGAGATTCCTTGAAGATCAGGAACCTAAATCTTGAGACAGTTTTATACTACATGATCAAGGCAAGGTTGAGGCCTTTTGAAAATGACTTGTGTACGACGCCACCTATAAGCATGGACAAGTTAAGACAGCGAGATACTAAATTCATGCGACTAGAAGAAAAAAGAGAGTATGGGAACAAGATCCGAGTCGAGACCATGTTGGATGAAAATAAATGTTCTAATCAAGATTCAACTTAGAAAGACCTCCTGCTAGAGGGAACCTAGGCCTACTCGGTTCTCACGTTACACGCCTTCAAACGCTCCATGTCTCGCGTGTTGGAGAAAGTGTTACAAGCGGATATTATATTGCCACAAGGGAAGTCTTAGAATTTGTTGAATGTCAACATGAACAAGTATTAAGTATCATCACAACGACCATACTATAGACGAGTGTATTGCACTCAAAGATAAGGTTGAGGAGTTAACCCGAGCTAGTCACACTACAAGAAAAATGTCATTTACATACGGATTATTATATACGGATCTTAGTTCATAGATAAAAATTTTGTTATATACGGATATTATATACGGATTATAAAATAAATAATAATAAAAAATTAAAAAATTAATTAACCTAAGAGGCAGCTACTTTACACCTTCTCGCTCGCAAGCCACGTTTTCTGCATCTTCAACCATGCGTATTTTCTCCTCTCCGTTCAACCACATTTCATTTTCATTCACTACCTCGCGTTATCATTGTTTTCTCTCGACCATCCACAGGTTTGTTCATCACAAAATCACTTCATCCTCATAAATCTTCATTTCTTCCTTTTATTTTCACTTTCATATACATAACCACCTCTGAATCCTAGGGTTTTGTTCTCCTCTTTACTTTTCTTCATTTTTAACCGATTAAAAACACTTTTTTCTACGTGATTAAAACCTTTCAAACTAAAACCGTTTGTTTCTTCTTTCTGATTTCCAATCGATTACCTGCAATTTTGCGCCCGTTTAAAAAAAACAAAAAAAAAAACAAAAATAAAAAACTTTTGGGTTGTACCACATCTTTTGCGTTGAACTGATTAAATCAGTTCATATTGAGTTTCTTCCTTGCACCTTCTCTCATTTTTTTAGGGTTCTTTTTTTCGGTCTAGATCAGGGTTCGTTTCTCCCTTTTAAGAGTTTTTCCCCCATGTGTTTACCCTCACCGTCCTTTTTTCTCTTCGTCCACTTTTTTCCGCGCTTCTATCGTTTCGTTTAGGGGTTTTCTAATATTTTTTCTTTCTGTTCATTCTCCTCAGTTCGCTCTCGATCCTCTCGATTTCGTCTTCATATTTTTTGCGTTTGCTTCAACAAGGAAGCTTCGAATAAAAAGGAGTTCGAGTTCGAGCCCACGTCGCTTCTTTGTTTTTGTCCATCCTCCTTTGGAGGCCTCCTTCCATGAAGCACGATCGGAGCATGCTCAAGAGATAAGTATTGCTTTCCTTGTTTCTATTTTTTTTTCTTTGTCTTCAATTGATTTCAAGTTTATTGTTTCTTTGTTTTTTGATTTTTTTTTTTTGCGCCATCTCGCCTTGTTTGAGTTTTCCTTTCCGCTCAATTTTTCCGTGTTGTTTAATGTTACTCTTTTTCCTTTTATGTTTTGATTATGTTTTGTTAAGCTGCATTTTGTTTTTCGTTTCATTACTGTCTTGAGTTCTATTTGGTGATTTTGTTTCCATAAACTGTTTCTTTAAATGTTCTAGATAGCCTATTATGGAGATTTTGTCTTCTTGAAATCTCAAGTTCTGTGTTTATGTTTTTAAAAGTTGGAAAAATGTTCCTCTTTTCCTTTTTCTTATTCTCTCTTCTCATTTCTTCTCCTCACCTAGAAGCATCAAATCCTGGAATCCATTGTGCAATGGGACTTGAGAGGAAGCAATTATGTCCGGAGAGAAACAGAAATTAGCAGATGTTAAGAAGGGAATGAGTGGGAGAAGAAGTGGGAATCACATAAAGGAAAGAGAGAAAAAGAGTCTCAAGAGACTAACGCAAATAGGAAAAGAAAACAAAAGGCCAAGGGTTATGGGAAGTTAAATTGCTTTTGATCTTGTAATCTTGTTGTTTCCTGTGAAATGTAATGTGTGTTTTTGGATTCCTGGAAAATTTTATAATATTTTTTTTTTTTTTGTTGATAAAACTTTAAATAGTGTATTAATGTATTTATTCTGAGAATAGATGTGTATGGGTGTTGTTATCTTTTGGCTTGGGCTGCAGTTAGTGACATGTGTGAGTCTGAAAAAGTAAGTATATGATGTTATGCTCTGTTTTGGGAATGAAATATTAGAATGGGTTTTCTTTATGGGATGGTTATATGTCAAGAATAAAGGAGTGTATGAACGTGTATATATTTGAACTGAATTAGTTAGACAAGGGACTCCCACCAAACCGATGAGCTACGTTGATCTGGGTTGGAGTAATTGATGACTGATTTATGTAAGTATTATGCCTTGATATTGCTATGTATATTGTCTCATAATTCTGCATAAACTGTTGTTGTTTCAGAATAAAAATCTGCTGAAAACTGTTTTGATTCAAATGCTGCAGAAAATTATGTTCTGTTTGGGTATAAAAATGCTGCAGAAAATTCTTTGCTGTTTTGATAAAAATGTTGCAGGAAATTATTTGATGTTTGGATATAAAAATGTGCAAAAAAATTGTTTGTTGTGTTGATTCCCAAATGCTAACAAGAAATATTTTATTGTATTAGTTGTTAAATTCTTGTTTATAATATATTTGTAATAGTGTGGATGTCCCAGGGCATATATATTTATTGTTATGGATGTTATCATTATTGATTACATTGTTTATATATTTTTTTTTATTACATTTATACGTTATAATTTATATAGCAAGCTAAGATAAGTTTTTCGTTTAGTTTTTTGGGTGTAAAATATTATAATATATATATTATCTTAAATTATATAGTTTGTAAATAAACTATTTTTTATTTCCTTTTGGGAATTATTAGTATATTATAATTAAAAGTAGCTAACTGGATTTGCTGCAAAATAATATATTTTTGGATTTTGAACGTGTGAATGTAACCAAGAGGTTTGAACTATAATTATTTATGCCCCATACCTTGGTGATTTTTATATATAATCTGTTTTTTGCAAATTTGGATTCCAAATTGTTATGTAATTAGTTTGACTTTCTTTTTCACATAAAAATTTAGATAGAAAAACTCTTAAGAAAAGAAAATAAGGAAAAAAAGTTCTTCCTCGCAAATAAAAATCAACTTATATATAGACTTATTTGGTGAGTTAATATATCAGTAAAGAGAAAAGTTATGTAAACATTATAAACTGATGTATAAGACTCATACAAAAGTGACATATAATAATTTCTCATAATTTATGAGTTAAGTGTAGAATCTTTTAATTATTTCTTAAAACTATTAATTGTATTTCTTTTTTTTTTTTCCTCTTATTATTGTGGTAGGGGGCAAAGTTGATAGTATTTGGAGCAATTGAAGATTGTTGCTTTGGACAACTTATTGACACGGTGATAGCTTTTTGCCCTATGAACATTTTCACATTATGGGAAACTGAGCATGGGCTAGCACTAGTAAAAAATTGGGTTTTTAAACAGAAAAAACAAGCGCACATTATGCCACCGGTTTCAACGAAAACCGAGCATAAATGTGCGCGGTGGCAGTTTTGGTGGTTAGAATAATCGAACATATATTCCGCGGTTCTTGCTCCAAACCCGTGCCAATATACTCCCGTCAACCATGTGCGGCTTTGACGCCACGTATTAAAAAAAATTAAATAAAACAGAGTATAATCCTCGGTTCTCTGAACACCGCGGCATATACCCTGCCAATTTATTGGCAGGTGCTGACTGGGTCCAGAGAATTTGAAAAGTTACAGGGTGTATATGCCGCGGTTCTTGGGCAACCGCGGCATATACCCCCTGTAACGTCTCCAACTTCCTCTGCAGTCCAGAGAATTTCAGAAGTTTACAACACAAGGGGGCCGTATATTACTGCCGCGGTTTGGCCTTAGAGAACCGCGACATATACCCACCCCCTGTAATTCGCAAAATTCCCCATAAGGAGGCAGTTGGGGAGACATTGTTGTGTTGAGCCACGTTACACGTGGTATCTGCCGCGTTCTCTGGGCAAACCGCGGCATATTTTCTCCCATCTGCAAATTAATTTTAATATTAATATTTGAAATATTTTCGAGTATATACCGCGGTTGCCCCTGACGCGGCATTATGTTGAAATAATTTCAAAAATGCCATTTTAGGAAGGATATTTTTTTAATCAGTATATGTGCCGCGGTTGGGGGTTAAAAAAACCGCGGCATATACCCCTATTATAAAAAACCCGCGGTTTAAGTAAGGGAACCGCGGTAAGATTTCCCTCCCCGTTCTAGAGTTAAAAAAACAAAACTTTGGAACAGTGTCGTCGTCTTTCGCGCAGCTCTCTGGACGCGTTTTTCTTCCTTCTCCTCCGATGTCATCTCAGGTTACGTCGTTTTCTGGCAACCGTTAACAAAAACCGTTTAATCTCAAAATTATTGTTTTCCTTCTCATTTGTGACCGCGTTGAAACATTTCAAGCCGATCAAAATCGTTTGAAAACGAGACCATTCCATCCTGCTTTTTGCGTTTTGGTTTTTGTTTGCACCAAGCGTTTTTCGCCTTTTTTTTCCCCCGTCAATTTCCAGGATTTTATATGCCCTTTTTGTGCATCTTTTAAAACGTGATTTTCTTCATTAGTTTTTGCATATATATGCTATAGTTTTGGTAATGTATGAAAGTTTCTATAGTTTTGTGTTGGTAATTAGGTATAAATTTTTTTTGCTTTTAATTTTGATAATGCATGAAATGTGTATAAGTTTTGGTAATGTATGGTAATGGTTTTTTTGCTATAGTTTTGGTAATGTGTGGTTGTAGTTCTTGTATGTAATTGGAAGTTTGATTTTTAGTAGCTTATTTTTAATGTATATTTAGGAATATGGATCGAAATTGGATTAATTTACCACGTATTAGTGCTGAGTACGAGAGAGGTGTAGAGGAATTTATAACAATTTGCGCAACGTATGAGGGGAGAACTGATGATGAAGTGAAGTTTAGATGTCCTTGTGTGAAACTGTTTGAATGGGAGAAAGTTGAACGCAACTCAAATTAGAGAACACTCTTATATGTGATGGTTTTCTAAGATGCTATACAACATGGATCTGGCACGGCGAAGAAATGGATTTTCCCACTGACTCTCAAAGTGAAATGTTACTGATTCCACCATGGAGAAGATCGACCGATGAAGACAAATTGGAGGACATGATCCGCGATGTTGGAGCAGAAATTTTTGCCAAAGCTCATGTGTATGACGCATGTCGACTGATGCACGAAACACCTTTGTATGTCGGTTCAACTAAGTTCACACGTTTATCAGCGTTGTTAAGGCTCATGAATTTGAAGGCGAGCAATGGATGGACTGATAATAGTTTTACAGAACTTTGACGTTGTTGAATGAAATGTTGCCAATGGAATACACTGCCCACTCGTAATATGATGCGAAGAAAATTCTTTTGTCCAATGGGTATGGAGTATAAAAGAATACATGCTTGTCCCAATGACTGCATTTTTGTATAGGAAGAGTTGAATTGTTGACAAAGTGTCCAAAATGTGGCTTATCACGATACAAGTCAAAAAACAATGTGAAGATAATGGTCGATAGAAAAAAATGGATCTGCTTTGAAAGTAGTTTGGTACCTTCCAATATGCCCAGACTTAAGCGTTTGTTTGCGAATCCCAAAGATGCTAAAATCTTAGATGCATGCAGATGAGAGACCTGCAATTTAAACAGACCTGCAATTTTAAAAACTGCAGGGAATAGGCCGCGGTTTCTAACCACAACCGGGCTATATGCTTCGTTTTTTTTTACAAACGAGACATATGGCCGCGGTTTTGACACTAACCGCGGCATATTATTCGTCGGCCTATAGCCGCGGTTCAACCGCGGCATTAGTGCATTTTTTAATTTTTTTTTTAAATTTTTTTTAGGGTTTAGGCAGCGGTTCCCTGGACAACCGCGGCATATTCCGCAGCTCTATAACCCGCGGTTCTAACCGCGGTATAAAGTGTCTGACTTACTCCCTACTACCCGCGGTGAATATGCCGCGGTTCAAGAACCGCGACGTCATAGTGAAAATGAACCGCGGTAAAAGCCCTTCGCTGCACTAGTGTAGACATCTTGTTTTGAAAAGAATAGCGCAAGGCGACATCTTTTTCTATTTAGAGAAGATATTGTAGTTGTTGTAAACATCTTTCTCTGTCTTTAGACTTTGATATTTTACCATTTTGGACAGATATTTTATTTATTCATTCAAGTATAGGATCCTTATATATTTTGTTGTACAATTTTTTTACTTTTGCATTGTCTTTTCTTGGATATAGAAACCATTTATCTCGAAACCTGTCTTATTTTTTATAAATGTTGAAAGTTTTCAGTGAATTATATCTTTTATTAAATAGTTGTAAATGTTTATCTATATTAGATGATTTTTGGCAATTTGTTAGTTATGTTGACTTTTATCAGCTATTGAAACTCGTAACTATTAAACGCAGATGTAGAATCACCAATTTTTTTTTTATAAAATCATAAATTACATACGGATTTTTCCGTATATAATTATATACGGATTTTATATACGAATTTTTCGTATATAAATTATATACGAATTTTTCCGTATGTAAATTATATACGGATATATCCGTATATAACTTATCTACGCTCTTTTTATATATGGATTTTTGTCCGTATGTAATCCGTATATAATATCATTTTATATACGGATTTTAGAGGTTATATACGGATTTTGACAGTATATAATTAGGATTTTTCTTGTAGTGTCACCTTAAATGGTTTGTGAGACATGATGACTAGGGGAGATCACATTTTGGATATTAGAGGTTTGAGGACTGAAGAGATGGTTGAAAAAAATAGAGAGAACGAAGAAAAGAAAGAGAAACCAATACATCGTGAGAAGAGGCGTTCTAATACTAGGCCCCATTTAGGCGTACACTCAATACGATATATGGAGGTTTCGGTGAAGGCAAGTCTCCATCTTCAACTAAGAATAGGAATCTGTGAGTCGTGTAATTATTCAATGTAGTAACTTGGAGCTTTAGGAGGAAGAGAATTTCTCCTATTACATATATAGATATCGACTTTCAAAGAGTGAATCGAGACCAAGATGACCTTATGGTCATAGATTAAAAACTTCTTCATCATGAAGATCATGAGTTTTTGTCCCAAATATGCAAGAGTTTAGGGTAGATGACTCTACCAGAATAATTCATTGTTGGTGAGTTTGAGCACTCCTTGTTGAGGTTTAACATTTCCTTAAGTATCAAAGAAGGTTCCAGTGTCACCAAGATTCTGATATTGAGTTCTATTGAAGCTACAAAAGGTATTACAAGAAACAAGGGTGTTAAATGAAAAGAAGCACGTACATAAATTTTCTTACAATACTAAGATGCTGCCATGACTGGAGAAAAGAGGTTAGGTTTAATGAAAAATGGAATATTATAAGAAAAACTATATTTTAACATACAACTATTTTTAAATTCATTTAATACTATTTTTTTTTACTTTTTTTCTTTTTTTAAAAATATACAAACTTATAATTATATGACTATTTTATTCTTGTAGCAGTGTATGTGAAATGAATATAAATTTATATCACTTTATCATTACTAATCCCATAAATATGGTTTGGTTGGGTGCTGCTTCTAGTTAATGAGAATTGTTTGTTATTTAGAATTGTTGTTCACTCTTTTATTGAATGAGTCAAACATGGGTAAACGAACCCTACTAGGAAAAAAAAGGATGAAAAGTGCAAGTCTAATAGCTATTTAGACCACATTTGTGTATTAATTCAATGTCAACCCTCCAAATGGCTATTCCATCGAAATTTCTCAAGTGAGAAACATGATTTCTATAGAAAAAAGTTTTAAGTAATTTGTTGTTTGGAAGTGGTGTTCACTCTTTCATCCTTGGTCTAAGAACAAATATGGTCTGAGGTGATCAAAGCTTCAAATTGAAGTTGTCAATTACACATAAAGAAGTCTATAAAAGTTGCTGGAGATCGCTGGTTGAAGATATCTTCTACAACCACAACAAATAAATATAAGAAATTTTCAAACAAAAAAGGCATTGACATATCCCACAGTTCCTCTTACCTGTCAACTGCTCAATTTCATGCTATTCCTTGAAGCAATTGCTACACAATTCACTCACATCTTTTTATTTAGACAGCTTTTTATAAGGAGAAAAAAATAGTTTAAATAACATTTAGAGAAAGATGGTTTTCAGAATCATATAGCCATGTAAACTATGCTTATATGCTTTTAATATTAATATAATCATTACAATATAAATTTTTCAATTGTAAAAAAAAATATATTAATACCTGATGTAAATTTTTTGGGTGATATCATTATCCATTTTTAATTGAAAAAATAAACATAAATATTAAAAAAAAAAACTAAATTGAAATTTACATATTTCAGAGAAATTGAAAATATTTTTTTTCTAAGTAATATAAATAACTTTAATATTTTATTCGTGCAAACAATTTATACTATCAATTACAAATTGTTACGGAAAAAATTTATATAATATAATTGCAATAAAAATTAAAATATTTTCGTGACATACTAGAATTAAAAGTCTATACCAATATATTACCAAATCAGTAGTTTAAAATAACACATTTTTAATGAATTAAAAAGGACATCTAAAGTAATTGATTTTACTCCCCGAACTTTAATTTTCAGTTTTGGCTTTTAACGAGAAAAATAAAGAGAATAAAAATAAAATAAATATGTTGAACAAAAGAGTCAATAGTAAAATTTAATATTTAGTAATTTGGTAGAATAAAATAGATAGGAGAGAATAAGAAAATTCATTACAAATTGTGGATTTGGTTTAATTTAGTAAAAGACAAAAGATAATGGAACAGATAAAGAATAGTACAATAAATCTCATAATTTTGAAGATTATGCGTTTTACTCTTATACAAATTTTATTTTCATTTCTTACAAAAACGATTTGTTACTTCTAAAATATACTATACACGTTTATTATTGCACCCAAAAAGGTCTGGGATTAAACATTAAAAAATCTGGCAATTAGGCCTCAACAAATAAATCTCAACCCCTGTAGCATAGAAATCCAGAGAAAAAATTGGACATATTCAATTATAGGTTGATTAGAATCCATGGGTAACAGATATTTAGTTTATGAAATTTTAATATCTATTAATATATTTTTGATGATATGTTTTTTTAATTAAAATGTAATAATAAATTATATAATTTTATAGTTTATTATAAACATAAATCATTAAGATCATTTGATGTGATTTTTATTTACTACAAATTTAGTTAATTTATTTGTTTTATTTAAAACTAAACTAAAAGTATATCCTTTTTGAAAAGAAACTTAATTTAATATCAATTAAATTTGAATAATTTGTTCAACTTAATCCATATCTATATTTTATCAATCCATAAAATTAAATATAAATTTATAAATATTAAATTTGAATTGTATTCACTTAATCAAATTGAAAATAAATCCAATCCTATGTCTCGACCCTATGTCTGTTTGATTTTAAAATATTAGATTTGGATTATAGATTAAATTAAAATTGAATCCAATCCAACCATGATGTTGTCGGAACCTTTGTTATAAATTTATTTAACTTTGTCTTGCTCTTTAAATTGTTTTTTAATAAATTATACTGATATATTTTTTCTTAAATTATATTTATAATTTTTGTTTCTTTATTAGATTAGTATCTTTATTGAAGATATAAGTATATTTATAATATATCTTCTTATAAAGAAGCTCTATTTAATTTCTTTAATTTTCATTCTTCAAGTATTCGTTTTTTTCCTCTTTAGTATTCATCTTTCAATAAGGTGAATAAGGGTTGTGATGCTAAAAGACAATCTGAAATTCGAATGTTAGTGATATTATATGCGTAATTAATGATAATGTTAAAAAGATAGTTTGATGATTTCACTATTTATAATAATTTATTACATTTGTGAGTATTTATTTGGATGGTTCTTCTCTTAGACCTAGTGACTCATTTATCTTGTTTAAAACAGTTTTTGATCATAATTTTCTAAGTTATAAAGTAGTTGGCATGTCATTAGTTATGGTAGGCACTTAGTAGAAGTCGACCAGGCCACTTAGTAATAGTCACCATATAAGCTAGACATGTTTAGGTGTAGACACTTAGGATGTAATCGGTTGTGTTGTGTCATACCATCCTAAGACGAGGTCAATGTTGATGTATATAGTACACCAACTCCTAGTCTTTTCATGCATTGAAGGCATGTAAAAAGCTTCAATAAAAACAATAGTAGTCGGTCTATAACTGACTTATAAAACCATGATGCCGATATTTGGTAGTCAACTTGTGGAGTTTTGCAAATAAAATTTGTATCTTTAGTTGTAACATTACATGTATAATGGATGAATGTTAGGCTTGACATGGTGAGGGGTGAAGGAGGTGTAGGAGCATGAATGACGTGTGATGCGTGAAACAATGTGTTGATTGAAAGGGGAAAGGTCGTGACTTTAAGTCGTTTAACCTAATTTGCTTGGCCCATAGTGGGAGGCAAATCGTTACCAATATTGTTATAAATAAGGGTCTCATTCGACCTAATTCACCATCAAGTTTTAGAAGATTGCTTTAAAGGTGGCATATATGTGATGAGGATTATTTTGAGAAGTTGAGTATTTTTAAGTCTCAAGATATGTCAAACAAATGTTTTAGTTCTAAGGAAAAGTCAAATAGTAACAACCGCGCTAGTAGTCAAATAATAACAATTGTGTCAACGTTTTATTGACTCTTTGTTGCTCTTTGACTTGTGATGATGATCTGTTTGATTATACATGTGATGAAGGTGAATTGATCAGGAAAGAAGAGGAATTTGGTTTAGGTTAAGAGTAGCGTTAGGTATGAAGATTTTAAAAGCCAAGAGTGAAGTTTTGGTTGCGTGTTGGTGATGAATGTTGGACAATGGAGACATAAAAGGGACACTTTGATGTGAGCACAAATGTTGAGTGATTTTCAATTTTCTTTCAAAATTAGGGAAAGGGGGTTTGGAATGATGGTGTGGGTGGAGGGTGAAGAAGATGATGCTTAGTGATAAACCCGTGACTTTGAGATTTGGGAGATTAGCCCTAACTTTATAAGGAAGAAAAAAAAATGAAGTGAAAAGTAAAACCTATTTTTTATTTGAAACATTAACTATACACGTGTTTTGAGAACATCATACACTTTTAGCCATGTGTCTAAAAAAACAAACTAATGGTGTCATGGAGAACTGCATCTGAGTCTTTATTAATGAAGAGATGAAAATTGATCAAAATTAAAAAAAAAAAAATTATAATTTAAGAATTAAAAATATATTTAACCATTTTTTTTATAATAAATTGATTTTAATGATGTGGGTGCTTTGATATTTTTATAATAAATAAAAATGAATTGACTTTTAACTTTATCTTAATTAAGTCAGTTATAAAAAAATAATTCTTCCCGTTGTTTTTTTATTAGTGTACTTTTATCTTGTCTTTGTCAACTTTATTTTTAATATAATTTCTTTTGGACGTTGTTTGTAAATTGTAACTATTTTAGTTTGTATCTATTTTTAATTTTATGTTTTATCTCATGTTTATTCGAATTTCTTAAGTTTCGTATTTAAATCATTACTCTTTCACTGAATTTACACATCAAAGGTTAGATACTGAAATTTTTCTATTTTATCTCTATAGATGTGCAGGTGCAGGGCATATACGAGAAGATATTCATATTACAAAATAGAGTTTGAGAAGTTCACCGATGGTGATGATGAGGAACGAGCATGTCATATGGTTGGATGGGTGGCTTTAAAGCTACGTTGAGAGCGACATGTAAAATTTGAATGAAACCCTTTTATTTCTATCATCCTGATAAACATGTAAAACTTGAATGTAAAATATTTCAAGTCTGTCATTTGATGACTTATTTCATTTCTTATTTTTGTCATTTTGACTTTAGATTAATTAGTTGCTTTATAACGTATGTAATTGTGTGTATATAAAAAAAATTATCATGTTTAGGTTAAATGAATATTTAATTAACAATACTATTTTTATCATCTTAAAATATTATTTTAAATAAAATAGATAATTTAATTATTTATTTTAAATTTAGGGAAAGATAATTAATAAAAGATAAAACAGGGAAGAGAACGATATATAATATATTTTATGACAGTTTGATAAAAGATTATAAAAAAATAAATTTTACGCGCGTTTTTAATTGCTAGATTTTTCTTCTTTTTTTCTGACAAAAATACTTGCAGTAAATTATTCATGTCAATTATTGACATGTACTTTTTACAGTCATTTTAACCCTTACAAATTTCGTTTATAATGATTTTTAATTGCTAAAATTTATAATTTTAACAATTATAAATATTTTATTCTTTTTAGTATGTAGATACCAATTTTAAAACTAAATATTATTAGTATCTAAAATAATTTTTATAATGAATAAAAAATTATATTTGGATTGTGAATTGGTCTTTAAATTGATTATTATTATATTAGTTACCAAGGTTTTAGCTATCTAAGGAATTAGTATCTGAATTGATTTTTGATAAAGACTATTTTAGATACTAATAATTTTTAATTCATAAATTAGTATTTAAATGATCACTATAATAATTAATTATTTTTTATCTCCAAAATTAAATATTATATGGAAAATTTCATGTAATGACATAATAATAATAAAAATTAATAAATTAAGTAATAGAAAAAATTAAGCATTATAAAAAAGTAACAATCCTTCTTTATAATCCTTTTGGAGTCGAACAAAACAAGTATAATTATAACTCAATGCCAAGACTATAATATAAAGATCGGAAGGTCCAAATAGGATGGAGACATTCACATGGTTTGTTTGTTTCTTTACATATATTTTTATATATAAATGGGAACAATCTACTTATTTTTTATTATATTTGTTATTATTGACAAAAAAAATTAATACTTTTTATTCATTTAGTTTTAATAAATAAAACGCAATTCATATCCGTGAACTCAATTTTATCAATAAGGCTAATAGGGACGACCATTTATTTAAATGAAAAAAGGGGAAAAAAGTTAAATATTGTATAACCTTTCCAAGGATACGAGTGGTGGTATTTCAATATTTTAAAAAATCCAATAGTATTTAATGAATTTTTCTCTTTATGATGTGTGAAGTAAGTTGTATGAAGGGACAAACAATTATTCAAATATATACAGTGCTAACAATACATCTTAAGTAAAAATCATAAATGAATTCGTCATGAGCAAATATATGCAGTATGATTTATAACGTGAATTGAATTATTTGATAGTTATATAATGCCATTTACAAATGAATTGAGCTCAAGTGAAAAGGGAATAAGAAAGAACATGATGACTAATTTCTGTTCATCTCTAAGTAACTGGTATCCTTTAAGGAAGACCATAATGTGAAAAACAACTCATCTGTTGTTGTTGGAGGGAGATAGGTGGTGATGGAGAACAGGAAAAGGAGCTTCAAAGTTAAGCACCTTAATCACTTGCCTTATAGAGGGCCTTGTCTTGCTATCTGAATTAGCACACCAAATACCAGCAACAAGCAAGCATTCCATTTGCTGCACATCAAATTCCCCATTCAGGTTTGGATCTGCTGCTGCAAGGAGATTTCTAAGTCTATAGAGCTCCCACACCCACTCAACTAGTGATACTTGAGGTTGACCCTCTTTCTCTTCTTGATCAATGGCTTTTCTTCCACTTGCTACCTCCAACAAAACAACCCCAAAGCTGAACATATCAGATTCCTTTCTAGCCTTGCCTGTGATAATATATTCTGGGTCAAGGTAACCCGTTGTTCCAGCCATAACTGTTGTTTTTGACCCTTTCTTACGACCCTCAAGCCTTGACAGGCCAAAATTCCCAAGCTTAGCACTGAAATTAGAGTCCAACATTATGTTGCTTGATTTGATGTCTCTATGAAACACACATTTTTCAAACTCTTCTTGTAGGTAAAACAATGCTGAGGCCAAGCCTAGAGCTATGTTGTACCTCAAATGCCACGATAAGATACTCTCCCCATGAAAAAGATGAGAATACAAGCTGCCATTTGGCATGTAGTCATATATCAGAAAGAGATGATTCTTCTTGTGGCACCAACCGATGAGTTTCACCAAATTCCTGTGCCTCAATTGGCTAATGATCCTTGCTTCCGCTGCATATTCCTTCACACCNCACACCCACTCAACTAGTGATACTTGAGGTTGACCCTCTTTCTCTTCTTGATCAATGGCTTTTCTTCCACTTGCTACCTCCAACAAAACAACCCCAAAGCTGAACATATCAGATTCCTTTCTAGCCTTGCCTGTGATAATATATTCTGGGTCAAGGTAACCCGTTGTTCCAGCCATAACTGTTGTTTTTGACCCTTTCTTACGACCCTCAAGCCTTGACAGGCCAAAATTCCCAAGCTTAGCACTGAAATTAGAGTCCAACATTATGTTGCTTGATTTGATGTCTCTATGAAACACACATTTTTCAAACTCTTCTTGTAGGTAAAACAATGCTGAGGCCAAGCCTAGAGCTATGTTGTACCTCAAATGCCACGATAAGATACTCTCCCCATGAAAAAGATGAGAATACAAGCTGCCATTTGGCATGTAGTCATATATCAGAAAGAGATGATTCTTCTTGTGGCACCAACCGATGAGTTTCACCAAATTCCTGTGCCTCAATTGGCTAATGATCCTTGCTTCCGCTGCATATTCCTTCACACCATGTGATGAACCAGCTGATATTCTCTGTATTGCAGCATAAGTGTTTATGTCTTTGAAATAACCTTTGTAAAGACATTGCCTCAGCTTGTGTCTCTCTTTAAAGTTGTTTGTCGCAGATACCAAAACCTCGTATCTGATCTCCTTAGGTCCAGTGCCCATTTTGAACGCATCATCCATTTTCAAATCCGAAGAGGTTTCTGAAGTGGCTTCTTCCTTTTCTTTCTCGCCCCTCTTCCTCAATACAAGGAGGAGCAACACGAAGAAACTCGTAGCCCCACCTAAACCAAATCCTATTCCCTCCCACAACATTGTCTTGTCGAACTCTTTCTTATCATTAATTGTTATTTCACTAAATGACCATTCCAGCAAGGTATACTGATCAAATCCATCTCCTGTTGCAGCTGATATACCTACAACAACCCTCTCGTCTAAGTAGTTTCCCAAATCAATGTGGTAAAGAAGGTGCTGTGTTACTCGCTTTCCATTGGGCATGATTCCAGTGAAAGAAATGGTCAGCCAATGATCTCGGGAGTGGTACTCAATGGTACACTTATAAGGGCCTCTTGAAGTAGTATCTGTTCTCCAATTCTCCACTACCTCAGAGCGCATAGAGTTTACATTCACACCAACATGTGGGTCCCGAGGGTCCCAATCGTTTGAGAAAGTGTCAAACTCCACAGCCACGTATCGATAATCATTAAATCTGGTTGAGCGAGGTGCTGAGTCATTCACCAGACCAATGCCAAGGCCTCCACGCTTTATTTCATCCGTTGCATTCACCTTTAGGAGGTTAGGGTTTGCTATAAAGAAAGCAAAACCGTCTCCACGAGAACTCTTGTTTGGGATGATCATAAAGGAAAACTGGGTAACGAAGCTTCCTTGTTCCTCCGATGTCTTGTCCCATAGTTTGATAAGCTGGGGACTTGTTACTCGCCCAACACTCCCAGTTCCTCCATGGTTTGAGTCCACTGCAAGGTGGATGCCAGAATTTGAAACAGAAACATTTCCTTCAAGGTTTAGCTTTTCTACGTCCGCAGCGTTTCTGAACTTGTATTCAAAAGAAAATGGTTGTGAATGAGCCTTTTCAAGAGGGATTATCAAGAGGAACACAAAGGTTCCTCTTGCATAACAAAACCCCAGAGTGATTGCATAAAGACCAAAACGCCAATCACCACCTGCCATTATGAGTATGTTGTAGTCTGCACTTCGAAGACTATTAGCTGAGTATTTATCTTTTGTTGTTTTTAATTTTCCCTTTATCTCACGATTTCTTCTCCTCGTACTTTGTTTTATGCAATTACATTATGGGTCTTGTAGTTTCGTGAATATTCCGTTAACAACAAAGTTATTTTTGTCTCTAACTGTAATTTGCTTAGTATAAGAATAATAATTACTTTGTGTTTATCCAAGTTGTGACGAATTTTCCCACGTACACAACTCACCAATCGATAAAAAAGATGAGCAGGCATGTCTGGCTGGTTAAAATGCCCAAATTCGGTTGAACCATGATAGTCTCCCACCTGGGATGTAGGATGATAGAGATTTTTTTTCTCTTATTTTATGTAAGACAATACTTGGTTGATTTTCATGTTGTAGGTCTACTTGTTTAACTTCGTATAAAATGCTTTTGAGAGTGAGATTATAGAATTTATGGAAACTATACTAAAAATAACTTCTTAAAATTGTTTGGAGAAAAAGTTATTTGTGTTGCTTAAAGTAATAAAGATGCTACAATATTACAATTATCAAAAACATAAAATACTGTATGTGCAATAACATCTGACGATAATGTAACGAAGGAAAAAGATATTTTAATACAATTTTTTTTTTTAATATTTTGTTATAATACATTTATTATTGGTTTAATACATCATTTGATCCCAACTTTTGGAGTTTTTGTTCAAAATGGTCCTACATTATGAAAAAGTTCAGTAAGGTCTCATATTTTGTTTAAAAATGTTCATTTCGATCATTTTCGTGGACGCCATTAAAAACATAACGGTGCTGATACCACTGTGGTGAAATCTGAGTGAGTTGTTATGTTTGATGATTACGTGACACTGAGAGTGAGAAGTGAAGTGAGGTGGTGAAAATATTTTAAGTTGAGGTTTTTGTGTGTAATAAAAGGGGTGATTAGGGTCCGTGCAAGTTGTTCGCCTTTTTTTACCACAGTGGTTGTTGCTAGATAGAAATGGCTTCTTCTCAAGGTTGTTCATCTTGTTCCAAAACTGGGTGGGAAAGAAATTCGCAATCCGCAAATGATGGTGGTTGGAGGGGAGGTGGGATAATCCCTCATTGCAAATGTGGTGATTATGCTGTGAGCAAAGTGGCGAGAATTGCACAGAATGCTGGGAGACAATTTTGGGGATGTCGTCATTACAAGGTTTTTTAAATACCCTTGTCATTTTATTTTGGAATTTATTTGTTCATAGATTATTGAGTTAGAACCAATTTTGGTGGCTCATTTGGTGCATAACAGGGTAGATCTGCAAGAGGGTTGTACTGTAACTTTTTCAAATGGTGTAATGAAGAAAATAATGACGAAAGAGATGGTGAAATTGTCAGGCAAAGGAGGAGGATATGTGAGCTGGAAATTTTAGTCCAAAAGTTGCAGAAAAGTATAAAATTGTTACTTGGAGCTATGTGTGTTGTTATTGTGGTGAACACTGTGACAATGTGGGTCTGTTTAGGTTGATCTTCGTAGTTGGGTCAATGTTTATGTTGAGGTCTAGGTCAGTGTTTATGTTCATTTCAATGTGAAGGTGAAATTCAATGTTTAGGTTGAAGTGTAGGTGAATGTTCATGTTCATGTAATGTGAAAGTGAAAGTCGGTGTAATGTGAAGGTGTTTATGTGAAATGTTAAATTTAGTATCCACTTTCATTTTAAAATGTCCAATGTGGTCCCCTTTTGAATTTAAAACTGTAACTTTTGGTCCCAAATTGATATCAACGCATGTAGCATCTCTGCCATAATATACTAACACAAGTAAACTTTCCTTAACTACATAATTAAAGTGGACGTACAAAGTACATAATAAAATTTCATCACATGACCATCAAAGTAAGTCATAAAAGTTTATCACATCAGTTGTGAATATACATAAGTAAATTAGTTCATCAAAAGTCAACTGCATCAACATACTACATAGTTCAGGAGGTTTTTATAACATCAAAATACATGCAAAGTGTTTGTAATTGACATCTAAACTTTTAGTGCACCTACTATTTCAAAAAAACTCCACTTATCGGGATCAACGTCCCACACAACAATCTCTCCATCTATGTACTTAAAGGGGATTTATTTTCACAAGGTCCCACCATGGTGGACCACTACCTCAAACCTTTCCCCATACATCCCAATCCCTACAACTCAAATGCAAACGGAGACCACTTAAATTACTTAACTAACAACAATGGGACCACTATGAATTATTAATGAATTATTAATGAATTATTAATTAAAGAAATTTAGTGTTGGTTAAACTCACAATAATGCAGTTTTGTTTTAAAATTTATTTAATTTACTTTTAGGTTAACCAAACTTAATAAAATATATTTTAGTATTAATTTAATTTGAATTGGTGTAGCTGACTCTAATGATATTAATTTTAGAAAATAATGTTTATTGTAAAACACATCTATCTCCAACAAAAAAATAAAACACAAACAACAAAGTAGAGGAAAAAAAATTGAATCAAAAGAGATAGTATAAATGAAGGAAATGAATGTAGATGAATGAGATGAATATGGATAAGGGAATATGAGTTTGAACAAAGAGTATGAGTGTGAATGAAGTAGATGAGGGAAATGTGAATGAAGAAAACAAGTGTGACCAAATTTATATGAAGAAGTGAGAGAAGAAAATTATAAGTGAGGAGATTAGCTATCATTAAATCTAGGCCATTGGATTAAGAATGANCTTTTGAATTTAAAACTGTAACTTTTGGTCCCAAATTGATATCAACGCATGTAGCATCTCTGCCATAATATACTAACACAAGTAAACTTTCCTTAACTACATAATTAAAGTGGACGTACAAAGTACATAATAAAATTTCATCACATGACCATCAAAGTAAGTCATAAAAGTTTATCACATCAGTTGTGAATATACATAAGTAAATTAGTTCATCAAAAGTCAACTGCATCAACATACTACATAGTTCAGGAGGTTTTTATAACATCAAAATACATGCAAAGTGTTTGTAATTGACATCTAAACTTTTAGTGCACCTACTATTTCAAAAAAACTCCACTTATCGGGATCAACGTCCCACACAACAATCTCTCCATCTATGTACTTAAAGGGGATTTATTTTCACAAGGTCCCACCATGGTGGACCACTACCTCAAACCTTTCCCCATACATCCCAATCCCTACAACTCAAATGCAAACGGAGACCACTTAAATTACTTAACTAACAACAATGGGACCACTATGAATTATTAATGAATTATTAATGAATTATTAATTAAAGAAATTTAGTGTTGGTTAAACTCACAATAATGCAGTTTTGTTTTAAAATTTATTTAATTTACTTTTAGGTTAACCAAACTTAATAAAATATATTTTAGTATTAATTTAATTTGAATTGGTGTAGCTGACTCTAATGATATTAATTTTAGAAAATAATGTTTATTGTAAAACACATCTATCTCCAACAAAAAAATAAAACACAAACAACAAAGTAGAGGAAAAAAAATTGAATCAAAAGAGATAGTATAAATGAAGGAAATGAATGTAGATGAATGAGATGAATATGGATAAGGGAATATGAGTTTGAACAAAGAGTATGAGTGTGAATGAAGTAGATGAGGGAAATGTGAATGAAGAAAACAAGTGTGACCAAATTTATATGAAGAAGTGAGAGAAGAAAATTATAAGTGAGGAGATTAGCTATCATTAAATCTAGGCCATTGGATTAAGAATGATCTATAGTTCTTATTTATTGCAACAACAACACATTTGCATTCATATAAATTTTACACTAACTTGACTGAATATTAAAGATAATAAACTCTAAGTTATATAAATAATAAAAAAATTATTGTTAATGAAGTAATAATAAATTAAATAAATATAAATACTAAAAATAAATAAAATTATTGTTAGAGTTTTATTATTGAGTTAACCAGTGTCGACTTGATTTAGTTAGTATCGATCATATGTTGATGGAGTACTGTTGATGGAGTAGGGAGCATCATGTATGATACAATGTGTAGTAGATTGAATTTAGCTCATGATATTAGAGTGGTTAGAAGATTCATGGCAAATCCTCAAAATGTTCGTTGAGAAGTTTTACTTATAGTGGATGGTGAGATATGTGAATTGAATAAAAGTGTTTGTAAACTATGTATAGAAAATTTATCCATAGTGCAAAAGCTATAAAAGTGTTTGTAAACTATGTAGGAAATGTCGATACCAGAAAGTCAAATTATGAGAAGTTGAAAACATCCCTGTTTCGATTATTTGGGACTAAGTTACCAAATGCCTCCACAATGCCTTCTCTTTTACTTGATGTCCGTTGTCGGCTCCTACCGTCCGGGGGAACCTGTCAAAGATTCTTCGATGCCAAAGTCAGTACGGAAACTGTTTGTGATTTGATGAAACAATAATGAATCGTAGTAAATGCAACGTGCCTACAACTTACCTCTGACCTCTATTTATAGTTTCTGCTATGGGCTTGGGAGTAGTGAAAAGTTAATCACGGTCCAACTTCAGCCCAATAGCTCTAATCCTAATTTACCTTAATCTTTATCTTAACTACTTGATTTGCCTATCGGTCAGTCTTGAACGGCCGTCCGTACGGTAAACCGGCATTACTCACCAGGATGGAGGGATTGGGCGGTCAAGTTACACAGCGGGTGAGGTGAATTTCTACGCGAACAGTCGCCCTCCCATGCTGTTGAGGGTAAGAGATGAGAAAAACACCAATGGTTGGCTGAGTCTCGAGATTGTTTTCGGATCGGCCGGTCCATATGGTACAATCCCTATGATAAATACATAAATTATAGGCACTGGGGACAAAAACAACCTAGAGTTGGATTGACTCCTTTTGTGTGGAGTGGGACATTGAAGAGGAAGTGTCTTTGTTCCCTTTACCCATCTTTGTTTCAAATATAACGAATCTTAAACGAAAATTTTGGGAGAGTAAAAACAATATGTTAAGACAAGATCGTCTAACCAAATCTTTGTTTAAAATTTAACATAACATCTAAAATGAAATAATACTTAATTGTCTGGGATAATACATTAGAATTGTTAAACGTTATTCTTTAAGTGTCTAAATGGTACTAAAACATCTAATAACTAAGAGTATCTAACACATACTTGATGAACACTATAGAATTCATAACATACCACTACAAAAATTCATTAAATTTTCGACAAGATGAAAAATAATTTGTCCATAAATTTAAGTTATTGGTGAATTTTATCATGTGTTTTGAAATTTTAATTAACAATGAATTTTAGTAATGAATTTATTATGGACAATACATCTTTCAATTACTGCCAAAAAAAATCGGTTGCTAATACATATTTCAATTTATTAAAATTAAAAAAAAAATACTTTAAATTTGTAAGGCCAAAATTGAGAATCCATATTCTTCTTTATTCATGCGTGGGAAACTTCCCTTTCTCTATTTATGGCAAACAAAAGTATCCAAGGTTGCCGCTGAAGGTGGCACTGTTATAGCCTTTTTCCCTTTCCATTCCTTGTCTAGATTGAAAGTGGCACGGCTCTCCTACCACACTGTTCGTAGTCATAACCATTAGACCACCACTATTGCCTATAATAATGGCCACCAATTGTGTCGATGGCGACACTAGCACAACCCTTTCCTTCAATGTTTCTCTCACCATCACGCTTTGTCGCCAGCGCTATAGCTTCTATTTGAGTCTCCGTCTCACCACGCCTTTCTGAGTCATCGTAAATGTTAGGGTTAGAGACCAAAAGAAAAAATAGTATTGGAAGAAAAAATAACTGAAAACCCTATTTTTTTTTACATTTAGCATACACGGCATGATGTGTAAAAGAAAAAATAACCCATACATGCTGAAATTTGGTATCTAATTTTTCATTAAAATAGTATTGGAAGGTTCCAGCACAAATACCCTCTTTTTTATCGGCAAAGAATTGCATTGCATTAAACGCAGTATTTGGAATGCTCCAAATTCATGTACAACAATTATACATTGAACATTAAGAATAAAAGACATTCTGTGCCCAGCACCCTTAAAGCTTCAATATGTTTACATCACAGACCTACCCCTCCTACAGTTGCATCTAGGTTTAAGACTCAACATTAAACTGAATCATTCAGAGTTCGTCCTTTAACCTGGATAAGCTTGCCTAACTATGGAAGTTCAAACAAGGCTTCATGAAACTGGGATCTGCTGTGGAAGAATTGGTAAAGAAGATTCAGAGTTAAGGACGTTAATCACTTGCCTTATTGCAGGTCTGGATGCTGAATCTGGATTAGCACACCAAAGACCAACTACCAGTAAACATTCCATTTGCTTCACATCAAATTCCCCAAGTAGGTTTTCATCTGCTGCTGCAAGCAGATTTCCCAATTCGTATAGCTTCCACACCCACTCAACCACTGATACCTCACCCTCCATGTGTTTGTGGTGAATGGCTTTTCTTCCAGTGGCTATCTCCAACACAACAACCCCAAAACTGAATATATCTGACTCTTTTCGAGCCTGGCCTGTGTTCATGTACTCAGGAGCTAAGTAACCCATGGTCCCAGCCACGTCTGTGGTTTCTGACCCTTTATCATGATCCACCAACCTAGCTAGGCCAAAGTCACCAAGCTTGGGATTGAAGTTGGAGTCCAACATTATGTTGCTTGATTTGATGTCCCTATGAAGCACACATTTCTCCCATTCTTCTTGTAGGTAAAGCAATGCTGAGGCCAAGCCCAACGCTATGTTGTACCTCACTTCCAAGGGTAATATACTTTCTCCCCGAAAAAGTTGAGAGTCTAAGCTGCCATTTTCCATGTACTCGTATATCAAGAGAAAATCTTTCTTCTTGTGGCACCAACCAGTGAGTTTCACCAAATTCCTGTGCCTCAATTGGCTAATAATCGTCACTTCTGCAGTGTATTGTTCTACACCCTGCTTAGAATCTGCTGATATCCTCTTTATAGCAGCATAGGTGTTGGAGTCTTTGAAATAGCCTTTATAAACACCACCAAACCCTCCATGCCCAAGCTTATTCGTCTCATCAAAGTTGTTGGTTGCAGTTTCCAATTCATGATAGCTAATCTTCTTGGGTCCAGTGCTCATTTGTAATTTATCTTCCATCTTTGGATCAGAAGTGGCCTTTGAAGTGTGACCTACTTCCTTTCTCTTGGCAATCATCCTCAATGAAATCTCAACCATTCCTAACAAACTCAAAAACAAGACAGCACCAATTCCTATTCCCTTCAATGTTATCATGACAGGCTTCCCTTCCTTTTCTTTATCGTCCGTACTTGGTGGGGTGATGCTAAACGACCATGAGAGCAAGGCATGCTGTTCAGAATATCTTCCAGTTGCAGCTGATATGCCAACAACAACGGAGTCTGGTAATTCCTGCCTTATATCGACAGAGTATGAAAGATGTTGTGTAGTCTTTCTCACTTTCCCATCGCTTAATTTGTATCCAGTGTAAGAGACATTCAAAATACTGTTCCTAGAATCGTATACAATACTACAGTTACAAACCTTCCTATGTGTCATATCTATCCACCATGTCTCAAAAATTTTAGACTCCATGTCATTGATATTTATTCCTACATGAGCACCAACTGGGTCCCATGGGTTTCTGAAAGTGTCAAACTCCACTGCCAGGAATCGATAACCTAACCAGAAGAGCTCACGATTACCATCCGTTAGGCCAACCCCAAGACTTCCTCCTCTTAGCTGTAACTTATCTGTGGATGGAAGATTTGGGCTTGCAAGGAAGAATGCCAAACCATCTCCATAGATACTCTGATTTGAGGAAACAACAAAGGAAAAGTTGGTAATGAAGTCTCTTGGTTCATTTGAACTATTGTCCCTAAGGTTTATTCGTTCAGCATACGTGACTCGCCCTGCGCTCCCAAACGATTTGCTTGGGGATATTGCGTTCTCTTCTGTGAGTTGGATAGCAGAACCTGAGGTAGAAGCACTCCCTTCTAGCTTAAGGTGCTTTATACAAGTTGAACTGAAGTTGGGACACTCAAAAGACTGAGTGTGAGCATTTGTTATTGCAATGGCGATGATTAGGATGAACAAAATGATCCTAAACAGTAATCCAGAAGCAGCCATTAGTAAGCGAGAGTTGAGTTTGATATTTTTTGAAGTCTCACACACATTGTAAGTTGTGTGATAAATTATATGTATTTTGTCTCAGGATAAGGTTAATGGTATTTGTCTCAACCCCCAACATTGTGATGAATATTCCTAAGAGAACATAGGATTCACGAAGTATAAAAAAGGAGCTGGATCAGAACCATTGTTCTGAGCCTGCCAGTGAAACAGCAAATATTCGAAGTGATTGAAAATGGTAATTAATTACGTACAAACATGGCTATGCTAGTTAGCGGTAGTATTCATGGAAATGATAAAGTTTGATAGAGACGATCCACTATTTAAGTGAGTTTTTTCTGTCACGGTATCTTATTTTGGAAAACAAAGCTTCCATGTGCCGTCGTTAAGATCCTTTTATAACAATAACTAATCACTTATGTCTTTATAAACAATTAAGTAACCAGTTACCAATCAAATGGTACTATTAATTATGAATATATCATAATTATTTTCTTTAACAGAGGGTACATAATATAAAATTTAAGGGGTAGATGACGATATTATTTTATACACTTTAATTTGGGTATTTCTAGTAATCTTTCAAACTAAATTTTTGTTCTCTCACTATGCTAGACCTTGAATAAAAGTTAGAGCGATTAGATCGGTCAATTTGACTTATCACTAGTAAAAAAATACTTTCGAAGGCGCCATATATGTTTCGTTTAAGAAAAACCGAAGCGTACAACCCTATATACCTTGATTACGAGTGCACTCGAAGCGGAATGGTTGTACTGCCTCGGTTGATAAGACACCCGAGACATATACCTTTGTACAAATCACTGCAAATCAGAGACAACTTTTTGAAAAGCCTTATTGCTTCGGTTTACTAGGCAACCGATGCCTATACACTTGTGCATGTCAGGCTTTTCGCCTGAAATCCTCTGCAAGTTAGGCTTTTCGCCTGAACCACTGACAGCTCTGCTATGCCAGGCCTAAGGCATCGGTTCTTCAAGGAACCGAGGTCGTTGATGAGCACTTTATACTTCGGCTATTGCTTTTAACCAGTGCAATATTGTGCTATTACCTCGGGTTTTAAAGTAACCGAGGTAGTAGCTCCATTTTCTGACCTTAAGCTACACAGTTTCATTTGCGTCGCCCAACAGCTTCTTCTTCCTCTTGTGGTCTCGTGCTTCTTCTTCGTTGTGCTCTGTGTCCACCACTGCCACTCCTTGCGTAGTCATTGCGTTCCTCCTTCTTGTCAGTGCTCACGGTTGTCGCTGCTGGTTGTTGTTATTGGTCGCGCCTCCCTCCTTCGCCATCGCGTTGTCCCGCCGCTGCTGCCTGCGTTGTCTCCAACGAGGTTACTATTTTGTCGTCGTTGTAACCTCCGCCGATGCTGCCTTTGTCGTCACTGCCTCCGCCGGTGCTGCCTCCGCCAGTGCTGCCTCTTTATACAAAAAGTGGAGTAATTGTTGGTGCTATTGGATGAGGAGAGTTTGAGGAAAGACACAACACTTCTTCTCCTGAATGGTCTTCTGATCATATAGCTCTGTTACCCGAGTTTTGCTGCTACAGGAATAGTTCTAGGCAATAATTTAAGGTGCCATCATCTCTTCCCTTACCATGCTTTGTTATTGTTCTTTTATATTTTTTTCTTTTGTGTTTGATTAGTGTTAGTAGTTATCAGCTTTCTGGAAAGATCAACAAGTTGTCCTTGGTAAATCTGTTGTCAATTAATGAACAGCTTAAGGCTCATATTTTGTTACCATTGAAATTCAAAATGTGTATTGGAAGCCCTTTATTCAGACTTGTGAATTGAAGTCTACTACTTAATTCATAAAGAATTATTTACCAACCAATTTTGTTAAATACATCTTATAAGCTAGTCAAATAAGTTAATGCTAACTTATTGATTTTATTCTAAATATATTCTAACTTGATTTATATAAAAAATGGATTTTCTAAATTATTTTTAATTTATTGAGGATGGTGTTCGCATTTTGAATTAAATTAGAGATACTTTTAGAATAATACATTACACTTAGTAGAATTTGTAGTTAAACAAACTTACATGACTACACAAAGAGTTAAGTGCATTATTTTCTTATACTATTTTAGTTTAGTGGAAGTATTATTTTGTGAAGTGTTAAAGTGTGTAACGGTTAAAGTATTATTTTCTTATATTGCATTTTGTATACGTAATTATTTGTTTGCTTGAATATATATTTTTGTTGACAATTAGCCTTAGTTTCCCGTTTGAGATTCAATACAAAAATTATTTACTATCTCCAGATTTTTTTGAACAAACGTACTTTTAAATGAATAGAGGAGATGGTAATACATAATGTACAAGTATTGAATTTGATTGTATGTGGGACAGTTTAAGAAGAATAATAAATTTTTCATAGTTTATTAATACCATATTAATTTTAATCTACATGTTCTTAAAAATTTCATGAAATTTTGCAGTTGTGTTTTGTATTTGAGTCTTCGGGTGCATATTGGATTGTGATTATAATCACTTCATTTGTGTAACCTGACACCAATGCGAAATGTTGACAAAATTTCGTTGAAAATTAAGATATGTTGTTTAAAATGATATGTTGAAAACTCCTAAAAAAAGTGAATCTTCTTGAATGGGAAGGGTCACACTTGAATATGAAAGCGATCAAAAGTGATCATTCAAGGATTATTGAACTTTTCAAATAATTTCAGTAAACATGTGGACTGATCAGGGTGGATATAATTTACCACGCATAGCACGGAGTACGAAGAGGGGTAGTATAGAAGCATTTATAGAGTTTGCGCAAGTATAATGCGAGTACAAGTGGTGATGAGGACATTCAGATGTCTCCTGTGTGAACTGTGAATGTGAGGAAGTTGAACGCAACTCTATTCGGGAAATTCTTACTGTGATGGTTTCATACGAAGTTATACAACATGGATAGGCACGGCGGATAAACAGACTTTCCAACTATCTCCAATTAAAAATGCATATGATTCCACCAAAGATATGGAAGGATCGACCAAAAGAAGGACAAAACTTAGAGGACATGATCCGCGATGTTGGAGCAGAAGCTTTTGGCCAAGCGCATGTGTATGAAACGATGTCCATTGATGCGGAGACTCCTTTGTATGCCGGTTCAACTAAGTTCACACGGTTGTCAGCGGTGTTAAGGCTCGTGAATTTAAAGGCGACCAATGGATGGACTGATAAGAGTTTTACAAAAATTGTTGTCGTTGTTGAATGAAATGCTACTAGATGGAAATACGTTACCCACTCGTAATTATGATGCAAAAAAAATTCTTTGTCTGATGGGTATGGAGTACAAACGGATACATGCATGTCCGAATGATTGCATATTATATAGGAATGAGAATGAAGTTTTGATTTTAAAGTGTCCAAAAATGGGGGTTATCACGAATACAAGTCACAAAAACAACGGTGAAGATTGAAGCTAGTGGAACATAGAAAAGAATTGTTCTGGCTTTGAAAAGTAGTTGGACCCTCCACTTGTGGCCAGGCTTAAGCGTTGGTTTGCGAATCTAAAGACGCTAAAAACCTAAGATGACATGCAGATGAGAGAACAACTGATGGGCTGCTTCGTCATCCAGCTGATTCAAAGCAATGAGAAAATATTGATCAAGAATTCCCCTAATTTGGTGAAGAATGTAGAAATCTTAGGTTTGGCTTAGCTACTGATGGAATGAACCCATTTGGTAATTTAAGTTACTAATCACAGTTGTTGGCCTGTTATACTACTGATAATTTACAACTTATCTCCTGGATTGTGCATGAAAAGAAAGTACATGATGTTGTCAATATTGATATCTGGTATAAAGCAACCTGGAAATGACATCGATGTTTATCTCAGGCCAGTAGTTGAAGACTTGAAGTTGTTGTGGGTTGATGGGGTGAATTTTTATTTCCTTAGCTTCAGAAACTTTACATGATGCATACATGTATTTGCTCAAATGAGACTTCCCACTTACGGAATTTGTCGGGGGGTACAGTGTGAAGGGTCAAAAGCGTTGTCAATAGGGAAGAAAACACTTACAGCTCATCAATTAAACACGGAAAGGGAAAGCAGTGTATGCGTCATCGACGATTTTTTACAATATTAATCATCCATATTGAAGTAAAGAAAGCATTTCAATGGAGAGAAAAGAGAAAAGACAATGCACCCCTTCACCACTCTATGGCCTTGAAGTCTTGAAAAAGTTAATTAGAGTAACTCATGTATGGGAAAACGTCGAAGAAGTCTTCTTTAACGACCCCTTGGAAGAAGAAATCAATATTTCTTTGATCTTCCATATTGGTCAAAGTTTAGATGTTAGACATTGCATAGATGTGATGCATGTAGAGAAAAATGTCTGTGATAGCTTGGTTGGTACACTACTAAACATCCAAGGAAAAACAAAAAGATGGAGGTTGAATGCGCGTTTCGTTTGGGATTGGTTGACCTGAAGATCCGAGAAAGAGTTGGCACCAAGAGAAAAGAGAAAAGAAATTGCGGTAAACATATTATTTTGCCACATGCATGTTACACAATGTCCAGACAAGAGAAGATAAGTTTTTGTCTTTTTTAAAGAGAATCTCAAGTGCACAAAGGATACTCTTTAAATATCAAGAGCTTAGTGTCAATGCAGGACTTAAAGCTTGTTGGACTGAAGTCTCACGATTGCCACGTCTTAATGAACAATTGTTACTGGTGGAAATTCGTGGAATTTTGCCAAAAAAAGTTAGGCAGACTATAACTCGATTGTGCTCATTTTTCTCCTCAATTTGTAGTAAAGTCGTCGATCCTACAAAGTTAGATGAACTCTAAAGCGAAATTATCATCATCTTGTGTCAGCTAGAAATGTTTTTTACTCCATCCTTTTTTGACATCATGGTTCATTTACTTGTTCATTTGGTTAGAGAAATAAAGTTGTGTGACCAGTATACTTAAGATGGATGTATCCTATTGCGCGTTATATATGAAGATTTTTGAAAGGGATATGTCAAAAATCAATATCGTCCAGAAGGTTCAATGATTGGAAAGATATATTGCTTGAAGAAAGTATTGAGTTTGTCTGATTATATGATACAAAAAGATCCGAAGGGTCCCTCGATAGCCATTGGTGAATAAGATATTCTACAAGTAAAAGCATCCGAGGTGTGAGTGAATGTGGTGAGAAAAGTGGGTTGAAGATTGATGAAAGCACATCTGTACCTATTAAGCAACACAAGGATGAAGTGATTCCCATTTTTGGAAGCAACAAAAGGCGTTGTAAAGGACAAGGTATCCAAGACAATCAGAAGAAATGACATTGATGGAGCTAAACAAGAACATTTTGGTTCTCTGGTTTCACAAATCTGAAGTTTTGAAAGAATCCGGTCTCTGAGACTTGGTTATGGCTAGCAAATGGTTTTTTGAAATTGATGTTGGATGTTGTACAGGCTACGAAATTAATAATTGCACATTCTCTACAAAGACTTTGGATGATAAAAAGCATATACAAAATAGTGGCGTCAGTCTAGAAGCTGAGTCGCATACAATTTGCCACATCCAAAGACCCAAAATCTTTGTAATTGGATCATTAGATATTATGTAGAATTGAAGAGATATGGGGGTTGATTAAACTAAGTTTTCCGTCTGCACTCTTCAAATGTAGTGGTGGTCGACAATCAGAGTGGTGTCAAAAATAGATGGAATCTGGTATGACACTTGTTGATTTTCGAAAGGTTGGTTATGGAGACGACCGTTTATCATGGCATATTAAGCAAGTCAGGTTTTTTATGTCAAAGATCTTGCGTCTAACCATTGGTGATGGGGAAGTGCATACTAGAGAGAATATACTAAATGACATTTAAGTAGAATGGGAAAGAAATTAACAAATGGAAGAGATTAAAGGAAAAGGAAACTTAGGAATGAAGATGCGCCACTTGAACAAGTTCCAAGATAAGCATCAAGAGGAAGGACGCCACTTGCGAAACAAGATAAAGGTCTGCCCAAATTTGGGACTTTAGAGACAGAATTCTTCTTCAAAGAAGATTGCAAAAGTTGGCAAATCAACTCAATTCATTGAATCAGGTAGTCTACAAACAAGGAGACCCCATAAGCCTTCTTATATAACCTTTGGAGTGAGGCTACGCGCAAGATCTAGGAGATGTGGGACTTTTGAGGGTATTTCCGTCCAAACAGCTTGCGGCAGGTCTTTAGGGGATTTTGAGTCCCCACATTGCTCAATTTCTCCACCCAAAGGTTTATAAGGCAACTAGTTCTCCTATAGTTCAAAACATGAAAACTACCTATGCTACCTTGCACTAACGCCTAGGATGCCCATTTCTTCTCCTTTTCTTTTTAAGAACAAGCCATGGAAAGTCCCACATTGCTTGTTCTTAAAGAGAAAGAAGAGTTTATAAGCGTCTCTATAACTAGAAATAACGAAAGAACAAAAGAGGCAAATACAAGCCAATGAAACCTATTCTACTCTTTTTTATGCTTTTTGTCACTTTGAAAACTCTTCATTGTTGCCCCATTTATGATCATATCATCCCCCCAGGTTGGAGAGGATTCGACCTCGAATCTTGAAAAACCTGCAACAAATAGAGATTAGTGACCTTATTGCGTGTTATAAAACAAAGAACTCCTCCTGGATCAAATGTCAACCTGCAAAACGCATTAAAATTGTGAATGAATTTATGTGGACCAATCAATGTATATAAACAAGTAATAGTAAAAGAAGTCTCCTGATATTTTATGGCATTTAGTGGTGAATGAAAACTAGGAGACCATTTTGGAGAGAAAAAAAATTATTTTGTTTTGAGTGAATGGAACCAAAAGGGGGTGGTAAACCACTAACTCATGAGTGTTCACAATGTTTATGGAATAGTGGAAAGAAGGAAAGAGGGAGGTGAAAAGTTGCGCAAATATTTTTGGAACAAAGGAAAGAAAACTAGTAAAAGGAGAAAAGTTGAAGGATTGAAAAACTCCCCTGTCATGGTTTAGATCTATTTGGATGATGGGAGTGGATGATGCCTTCAGTAACACTTCCTTTTTGACTAAGACTTTGTCCTTCTCCATTTCTCTCACAAGTTCTTCTTTGTCTTTGTTTGCTTTCTCCTCTTTTTTCAATAACTTTATTTACCCTCTTTATGAGAGATGAGAAATTATTCTTGACAGTCTCCTTCTTAACCTCTCTTGGATTTCATGATGAGTGGTCCTCATGTATTTCCTTGGAGTTAGACGGTTTTAAGCCGGACTTGCGCCCTTGGTGTAAGTAAAAGGACATCATTCTATTAGTAAGACATCATGTTGAACATTTCTATCAAATTGCCATGGTCTTCCTAATAAAATGTGAGTTGCTTCCATGGGTACAACATCACAAAGAACCTCATCTTGGTATTTGCCAATGGAAAAGGAAATATGGACTTGCTTATTACCAAGATTTCACCCTCCTCACTTAACCATTGAAGTTTGTATGGCTTGGCATGCGCAATAGTGGGTAGCTTGAGCTTTTCCACTACACGTGTGCTAGCTCCAATTAGTTGCAAAAACAAAACTTCACCGTCTAGATCATGGAGCAAAAACCTGCTGTATAAGGGAAATCTAGTGTGAAAAATATTTTCTCTTGCGTGTGTCAAAGTCCGTGTGGACTTGACCCAAGAGACGTCTTATAACTAGTAGGTCGCCATTCAAATGGAACCTTTTACTCATCTTCACTAGAGGAAGAAGAAGAGTGAAAAGTGTGTGAAGGTGTGAAGAAGGAAGGAGAGTCATCGGTGACAACCTCTTCTCCCCTAATGCAACATTGCCCCTCTGTTGGGCATGCAAGATGCAATGTGACCATGACCTAAGCACTTAAAACATTTGACTTGATAGTGGTTGGTTGACTTAGGTTTAGAAGAAGGAAAGGCGCGGGTGTTAGGGGGTAGTAGAAGATGGCCGAGCTTATGAGGAATTCTCTCTAGAAAACATCCTTTTCTTTGTCCCTTGATGATGAGGTTTTGTAAACATTATCTTTGGAAGAGTGGAAAGATTTTGTTGCGGTAGGACTTATTTTCTTAAAATTTGTTTCTCTACTTCAAGCCCGAGTACCACAACATCTAAATCCTCATCATCATGGAGCTCTACAACATCTTGGATGTTTCTATCGAGACCGCTAATAAATCTAGCTATTTTCGCGTGGTTAGTCTCATTAGTGTTAGTATGGTATGAGAGCACTTCGAGCTCACGCGCATATTCCTCCACACTTCGTCTACCCTGGAGTAAGCCGTTGGAGCTTAATCAGGAGGTCCCTATGGTAGTATGGAGGTACGAATCGCTGGTACAACAAGCACCGAAAATGTTCCCAAGAGTTCGCGGGTGAGCCCCTGGCAATGTTCATCCTAGTTAGCCATTGCATGGCGTATCCCTCTAAAGCTAAAGTAGCTAACTTTACACGCAAATGTCCATCTACATATACAACTTACAAACTTGTATACTTTAGCTATCACTATAAAAAATACACTGGACGGTATCTCCTTGGAAACTGGCAAAGACAACTTTGCATTGCAAGGTTGGGATCCAAAGGCTTTGTCTTCTTGCTTTTCTTGGAGAACCATGCTCATAACCATGAGATTGATTCCCTTTAGCCTTTGTGTCTGCGTCTAACACGCTTGCTCATAGCATCAAGTTGATTTGCAGTTGTTGGTAAGCCTTCATCACATAAACTTGCTAGAAGGACTCCGGGGGCTTAGCCATGAAAATAAAGCACGGCTTGGTGGAACATCAAGAACATGGTAAGGCAAAACCAAAAAAAAACTAACACCAAAAAAAACAGGTTGTTAGAACCAAATGATGAAAAAATCACGGCAATACAGCAGCCACAATTATGCGTCACTGTTTCACCAAAAAAGCAATGAAATGGTTCAAAACTCACGGCAATTGTCTCAAAAAACCAGAAAAGGGCCAGACCCTTCTTTTAAGATAGGAAAATGTCTACAAGTCACTTTGAGAGCAACAACTTCAAGTCCAAAGCAAATGGAAAGATGTACAATCCAATTCAATGCCAAAGAAGCCAAATCAAGACAGGCACATGGTAGAGCCAAAGAAAGATCGAAAGAATGAAACTACAAGACACAATGATGAATGAAAATGGAACTAAAAACAAGAAAAACTTGGCACAAAAACAAGGAGGAAGTGGAGGCAGTATCTAATGAATGTGAAGAGACAAAAACAACAAGAAATGGAGTCAAAAAGTGGCACAAAAATGAACCAAGACAGCAAGAAAAATAAAACAATAAGGAGCAAAATCACATGAACATGCTCCGCATACATGAAGAGCAAGACCGAATTAATGCTGGAAGGAAATAATTTTGGGCAAAACCTCAAACCAACATAGTCTGTATGGAAAGGAAAAAGCGGCTCTAAATGAAGCAATTCAAACCCACCACTCAATGAGAAAACTCTCGGACAAGCACACCAAACAGCAACCCATTTTTTTGTTGATTTTATTTTATTACAGCAAACAGCATTTTTTTTTTTTGGTAAAATGTCTCGGCCAACCACTTTAATGAAAAATGTGTTGATTGGAAGCACAATTTTGTAATGGTTTATAGCCTCTATTTATACAGAACAAATAAGCAAGGTTCCACGCTTAAATCCAATGATGTCAAGGCTCAATCATCATCAAGCAAGGAGATGTAAAAAATGCTCTTAGCTATTGCAATGTTCAGAAAAAATACTCTAGAAAACTCCTAAAGAGGAACAAAACATATGACTCAATTTAAACGCTAATAAGCAAGAAAAAGACACATACAAGCCAGCCCAAGACAAGAAATTAGAAATTTAAAGCGGATGAATAAAAACAAAACAAAAGGAACAAATAGGACAGCCACGTGTTGAAGACCTCCAAATAGTATTGTTGTTGTTTGATAAAAGTTTACTTGACACAAGACTCTGGAAAGCAACGGTTTAGTCCCTCAAAGCATTGATTGAAGTGTTGATTCCTTACTTAAGAGTATTGAGAGGGGTGTAGAACGTCCAGGGAGGCAATTCCAGCCACCAAAATGTCTCAAAAACCACAACAAGCAAAACAGTGGAGTATTAATTCAACAGCAGAAAACTGGATGAACACAGTGGAGAAAACAATTTACTGGGAACAGTCAGAACGAATTTGAGAAAAGTAAAATATGTTAATGAAACTAGACATCCAGACGAAACTAGGAAAAAAAATTTCATGGAAAACGGACAAGGAAATGAAGCTAAACTAAATCATACAAGTTCCATGTATTTTCACGCAGAGGCTGGGCGAGACAGAAAAAGGCTCAGCGAAAAATGAACATATTCTAAGCTATTCTACTATAGCATTTGCAAATTCACTAAGAGATCAAAAACCTAAGGCTCATGATGACCACATGATGGGAAGGGCACCAAACATATGCATAATCATATGCACATGCATCAGGGGGGCACATATGGGGCACATCGGGGGCAACCAGGGCCACATCCTAACCCTATTCATTTCCCCCTTATTCCTCTTTTTCTTAATTTTTGTCCTTTTCCTCCTGCTTCCAGGTGCCCCACGGGACGGGGGAGGGCATAAGAAAGAACGGGAAGGCAAATAAGTAAGGAGGCAGAAGAAGAGAGATTTAGACACCGGGATCGCAACACCCCTCCCCTGCCCCCCACCCCCGCCGTCATGGTTGTCTTGCCTACACTTCGAACTCCGCTCCCTGCAGGATGAGAGAGAGCAAAGTCATATGACCCATAAATGCGGCTTCAAGTGGGGCATTTCTCAGAAGCAGAAGCCATAGGGACCAGCAGGAACAGAATAAAAATCATAGGGGGGGCCCACCCGGCGCATCATAATCATGGGGTTTTCAAGGAACAGCATAGGCATCAATCCATACCGGGACATAAGTTGCACGGCTCAGGTGTGGGCCACCAGCCATTGGTTGCCCAGCCCGTCACAGGCCAATACCCATACCTCCGGGGCACCCCCAGGCGGTGGGTGTCACCTATCTCACTTCCACTTTG